>CAUYLG010071549.1:0-129785 GCA_963573385.1 Cacajao melanocephalus | reverse complement strand
CTAAAAACAACTCAAACACCCATTGGTGGATGACTGGCTGAGCAAATTATGGGGACTCCAATTCTATAAACTGCCATGCAGGCATTGAAAAGAGGACGTAGATTTTATAACATTGACTTAGAATAGCATCAGTGTTATAGTTAGTGGAAAAGCAAGTCGTACACCAACATAAAACAAATACTTCAACCTAAGAAAGCTGGTTGCAAAAAAAAAAAATCCATTTACCTATTTTTTTTTTCCACTCTGTCGTCCAGGCTGGAGTGCAATGACGCGATCTTGGCTTACTGCAACCTCCGCCTTCCGGGTTCAAGTGATTCTCCTGCCTCAGCCTCCCCAGTAGTTGGGACTACAGGTGCCCACCACCACACCTAATAGAGACAGGGTTTCACCATGTTGGCTAGGCTGGTCTTGAACTCAGGACCTCAGGTGATCTGCCCGCCTCAGCCTCCCAAAGTGCTAGGATTACAAATATGAGCCACTGCACCTGGCCCCATACATACCTATTTTTGTTTTTAAAAATAGATATTTTCATTATGTTGATAGAAATTGACCTGTCTCTATAATCTTAAGATATGATTGAGAAACATTCCCCCAAACTGTTAACAGAGGCTAAGAAGTTGGTTATCTGCAGTGACTGGGTAAAGGCTGGCCAGGAGGACGTTAACTCATCTTGTTTTACATAATCCCAAAAGAAAGTGATGAGGTTATAGGTTATTTATTTTTCTACCCATAATAAGTAAAACTTCAAAAAAAAAACTAAACATGAGCCAGGTGTGGTGGCTCACCCCTGGAATGTTAGCACTTTGGGAGTCTGAGGAGTGTGGATCACTTGAATCCAGGAGTTCGAGACCAGCCTGGGCAACATGGCAAAACCCTGTCTGTACCAAAAATACAAAAATTAGCTGGGCATGGTGGCATACATCTGTAGTACCAACTACTCAAGATGACAAGGTGGGAGAATTGCTTGAGCGCAGGAGGCAGAGGTTGCAGTGAGCTGACACTGCACCACAGCACTCCAGACTGGGCAACACAGTGAGACTCTGTCAAAAAAAAAAAAAAAAAAAAAGAACTATACAAAGTGGACACCTTCATGCTTCCAGACTTTCACAGCAACTGTATGTACATCAGGCATGGAACACTCCTGTGGCCCTTCCTGCCCTGGGACATGTCCTTCTCCAAGCAGTGTCAGGTACACCCTTAGCAACTGCTGGCCGGTGGTCACCATGGACCAGTGGCCCAGGGCTTCTCTGGGGAACTGTCCCTGTCTCTGGGAAGTTTTGCTCATTCATTCAACAATTATATCAAGGCCAATGCTTTGGGAGGCCAAGACAGGTGGATTGCTTGAGGCCAGGAGTTCAAGACCAGCCTGGCCAACATGGTGAAACCCCATCTCTACTAAAATTACAAAAATCAGCAGGGTATGGTGGTGCATGCCTGTAATCCCAGCTACTCAGGAGGCTGTGACACACGAATCACTTCAACCTAGGAGGCGGAGGTTGCAGTGAGCTCAGATTTTGCCACCACACCCAGCCTGGGCAACAGAGCGAGACGCTGTCTCAAAAACAACAACCACCAACAATTATGTCAGATACCTTTAAATGCTTACCTCCCTTTCTGGATCCTTCCGTCACATTTCCACTCTGTGCCCTAAAGGACCCACACTAAAGAGAGAGCCCTCTGACCTGTTCGTCTGTGCCTTCTTCCACAGCTCAAGTCCCTGCTGTATGCCAGGCACTGTGCTGACTGTCTCCATTTCCTCATCTTGAGACGGGTATGTAGCTCTTTTCTGAGAGGAAGGAATGGGACAGACACAGGAATGTATCTGGGATGGGATAGACCTGTACAATTTGGAAATGCACATGTAACATATCTATTGTTTTTGCAATGCAAACTGCAGGAAGATAGGTTTGAGGAGATATTGGCTGGCAGGAGCCACAGAAGATGGAGTGAGTGTCTTTCCTCAACGGAGGTAGAAACATCAATCCATTCAATGATTGAGCTCATGGGACAGGATGGGGCAAAAAGTCTCCCAAGGGAAAGAAATCAAGGGCCAGAGAGAACTGGCCCTTCTTTTGTGGGGAACTGGCAGGAGAGGAGCAGGAGGTGACATGTGGCCCTCATGGGGCTAGGGCCCTGCAGAGTCCTGCTGGGTGGAACTCGGCATCTAGAATAACAGGCCCAGGGCATGGCCATGCAAGTGCTCCAGGGGTCAACAGAGGCGGCCCAGGGGTGTGCTAAATTTGGCAAGCTCATCCCGCTGTCCTCTCAAAGACCATCACCTTTAAAGACTTAGGAGATCTCATTGGGCAGATGGGAAAACTGAGGCTCAGAGTTCTTGGGAGGCTCAGGGTTTGAGTCGAGGCAGGGACCCTCCTGGAGTGGTTACCATTCCTGCTCTGGGCAAGCCCTGGTGCACTCAACTCACCCTCCTGTGACTCCCTGGCAGCTCCTTTTCTGCTCCTGAGTTCAGCTCTCTGAAGAGGGGGAACAAGGCTGTGTGCCTGTCCCCTCCCATGGCAAGGCCTGAAAAGCCCCAAAGAAGGGGGTCAGGGAGGGCAACGGCATCAGTGCCCAGAGCCTCATGACTTATCCTCCTCCCTGAATGCCTGGGCATAGTGCCAGGAGGGTGAGGGGCAGGGGGGCATGGGAAGAGATCTGGGGAAGGGAAGGGAGGATCTTGCCCCCGCTCGGCTGCCAGCTTCTCATTTGGCGACAGGCCATCCTCACAGACTTTAGGGTCAGGGAGTAACAGAGGCACAGTGAGAAGCAGAGACTGTCAGGGTGGGGATGCCCCGCTACTCCAGTCCCCTCCCTTGTGTATGAAAAGCAGGCTCTGAGATGACAGTGGGGGTAGGAGCCCCTCCTGCGGTCCTTTAAGAGAATTCCTGATAGAGGTGGGGCCTGAGAAGGGGCGGGGCCTAGAGGTGTGCATGAGGACTGGGCATCCTGGGGAGTGGTCTGTGAAGAGAGGGGAAGGCTGGTCACGGAGGGCCTGAACTTTAATTTTAATTTATTTAAGTTTTAAAACTGATACCTGAGTCAGTTACTAGAAAACTTTTTAATACGTTTGGAACAATGTGTGTACTGTTTTTTGCTGTACATTTTATGAAATCTTAACATGCATCAAGCATTTCTAATGATGAAAATTTAGCATCTAGCCAGGTGTGGTGGTTCATACCTGTGATCCTAGGACTTTGGGAGGCCAAGGCAGGAGGATTGTTTCAGCCCAGGAGTTTGAGACCAGCCTGGGCGACATACCGAGATCCTGTCTCTACACAATTTTTTTTTTTTAATTAGCTGGGCATGGTGGTGTGGGCCTGTGATCCCCAGCTACTCTAGGGAGCTGAAGTGGGAGGATCCCTTGAGCACAGGAGTTTGAGGCTGCAGTGAGCCATGATCACACCATTGCACTCCAGCCTTGGCAACACAGAGAGATCTTGTCTTGAAAGAAAAAAGTTAAGAAAATTTAGCCTCCAAATTGATGTGCCCTAAGTGTAAATATACACATGCAGTTTCAAAGACTTAGTAAAAAAGAACGTAATAATAATGTTTATATTGATTACATGTTGAAATATTAATATGTGGGCCATATCAGGTTAAATATACCAAAATAACTTCCACCTTAACTCTTTTTGCTTATTTAAGGTAGCCACTAGGAAATTTAATATTACATGTCTGATTCATTTTAATATCTATAAAACCTACATTGATAATACCTCTTTAAATTCTAACTTTGGTGGTAGATATTCTCTTTTTTGCTAATAAGTATAGTTATGTGTTTATTGATGTTTTCCTTTTGACTTTGTGAATTTTCCATTTTGTTTTGTTCTACTGTTTATTATTTTACGCCTTCTTTTTAACTTAGGTTTTCTTTGTTCATCTTTTCCTAAGGTTTCACATGTATGCTTATAATTAAGATTCATCCATGAATTTTCTTTCTCCTCTTGTCCTTGACAGATTTTGTGGTCAATCTCCTGCTGGCCTGATAAAATGTGTGCAGAGTGCTCGTGTCTTTTTTATGCTTTAGAAGATTTGTCACATGTTGAAACTATTTCCTCATTAAGGTATTTCTTAATACCTTCAGATTAAAAACGTGACATATGTGACTTGCATTATGTTTCTACTGGCACTGCGGAAGGTCTTGAATGCTGGCCTGAATGTAGCATTAGAATCTCCATGATCCCTTAAGCGACTCAGATGTAAGTGCCCTGGGAGTTCTTCCTGCTCCCCAAGCGTGAGTAGAACTCCTTCTGTGTGCTCCTGGAGCACCCCAGGCTCACCTCAACGTTAGAAAAAAAGGTGCTGTGATTCTAAGGCTTTAGGTGTATTTTATTCAAGCTCCCTAGAGTGTGTGACTGAGATGTGTGAGTTGGAGTTCTGTTTATAGGCTGCTGTGTCCCCCACCCCCACCCTAGGTGCCCAGAGAAGTCCTCCGTCCAGCCAGGCATGAAAAGCAGATGTCGCCCACCCTTCCCTGCTACCTTCCCACGGCCTAATGTCTGCACGGGCTGGCCCAGGGCAGGCGTCATGGGCTCAGGCCTCTGCAAGCTTCCTCTGGCTGGTGCAGGTAGGGGATGCCCAGGGGAGCACAAAGCCGGGATAGCTCCTCAAATGCGACACCCGTCAGAACTGTCAGCTCTGATGCCACAGAAGGAAGACACAGGCCAGTACAATATGAGCCTAGTTCCTGTCTCAAAATGTCCAGGCTCGGCCACCTGCATGCAGGGCCCACCCCAGGCTTCCAGGTCTGCTCAGAACTGCCCAGTCCAACCCAGATTTGCTCAAGGGAAGACAAGGCTGGGGCCGCATCCTCCTTCCATAGGCCTCCGGAGAATCAGATCAGCTTGCCTGGCCTGTTACATTTCTCTGTTCTCAGTCTCTCTGGATCCTTTTCATGGCACAGGATTTTAATCAGTCCTTGAAATCATCTTTGACTTGGTCCTTGTCACAAGGAGAGCATCTAGAGTGTGAAATTCTATACAAGGCAGTTTCTAGGGGCTACAGAGTTAGACCACTGGGTGGCCTTGGGAGAGTCACTTGGCTTCTCTGTGCCTGCTTTCCCCAGTAGAAAGACTCTCCTGGAACCCCCTCTCATGCCCCACACCTTTATGGAGGGAAAGCAAGCTGGGGAAATAAAAGTCCTGTGTGTGCAAGCATGCCGAGGTAGCAGCTCTCGGCGCTGGGCAGCTGGATCCCAGACCCAGTAAGAAAATGGCTGTCCTGGCCAGGTGCAGTGGCTCACGCCTATAATGCCAGCACTTTTCGAGGCCAAAGTGAGTGGATCACCTGAGGTCAGAAGTTTGAGACCAGCTTGGCCAACATGGCGAAACCTCATCTCTACTAAAAATACAAAAGTTAGCCAGGCGTGGTGGTGAAGTGCACACCTGTAATCTCAGCTACTCTGGAGGCTAAGGCAGGAGACTTGCTTGAACCCGGGAGGCGGTGGTTGCATTGAGCTGAGATTGCGCCACTGCACTAAAGCTTGGGCAACAGAGTGAGAGACTGTCTAAAAAAAAAAAAAAAAAAAGAAAGAAAGAAAATGACTGTCCAGTGGCAAGCTGGGTTTGCAAATGAAGACAGTAAGGGAACATTGCTAACATTCCGCTTTCCAGTTCTCTTCAAAGACTCCTCTCTCTTTGAACACTCAGAGCACCTTATCTGTGTCTCTCTATAGGAATAGACCCATCTTGCTAATATATTCAGTCAAAAACATCTATGATGAAAAATGCAATTTTTCAAAGTTTTACAATTCCTAAAGCACACTCTAATTTCTCCTCTACACCAGATTTTCAGCATAGTCTTCCTCTATAGAACAAGGTCTCCCCTGAGATGTCACCCACTAAATATCCACCCTCCTACCCCCGCCAGACCAAACCATCCCAGGGATGCTAGAGCCTCACAAAGAGACCAACCTCCTGCCCTCTCCACTTTTCCAAAGTCCCCACCCATGCATGCCCCTTCTCCAGGCCCACTGTGGTTTCCAAACATTTAGTAGTGGGACCCTTTCTTTAAACAGATCACAGCATGTCAACCAGCTCCTCTGTAGGAGGAAGGTGGGGTGTCTAGAATCCCCTACTCAACACCCACCCCTAGCCCTCTCTGGGAACCACAGATTGAAAAATAACTGAAGTGCAGAAAAGGCTGGAAGCCAGAAGGACTGGGCCAAACAGCCAGCGCAGGCCATCGTCTTGCTGTTGACCTGAGGCAAGTCGCTCCCTTCTCTGGGCTTTAGGACCATTTTGGTCAAATGAGGAGGTTAGGGTGGGTGGGTCTGAGCTTCAGGTAGCTGTCCCCCTCTGGAGTGAGTCACTGCATACCTGGAGGGCTTTGATCACCTGCTTACGCACTATTGCCCCAAAATATGTCTCCCGTAGTGTTTCACAGCATCTGAAATTCCATTAGCACTGCATCCTTTTGGATCCTCCATACTTTATGTTCCCCTTGGATCTTGTTAAACTACAGGTGTGTATCTGTAAGAGGCAGAGACAGCTCATTGGATAAGACCTTGGTAAGCATAAGCTGCCATCTGGCAGAGATTGGATTGAGATGCCAGTCATCAGCCTAAGAATCAAAGATCACCTTTACCAACTTCATAACTTTCTGCAACTGACATAGGCAGGATTCACCCAGGGCAGCCAAGCTTCCCCTACAAACTCACCTCCCATCCCCACCCCATCCCTACCTCCTAACCCAGCCACTATGCTGTGCTGATTCATCTCCATCAACCACGACTGCCCAAGCACCTACTGCATGCGGGCACTATTCTCTGGGCTGGGGATTTGGCCATGAGAGGACAGACAAAGCCTCTAACCCCGGACAAACACACACCATCAACAAGCAGACAAGGCCTCACAGGTGATAACAAGTGCTATGATCTGGTTTACACATTAAAGGGTCGCTGGCCTCTGGATGGAGAAGAGATTTTAAGAAAGACCAGAGTGGAATCAGTTATATATGTTCTGTTTACAGAGCCATTGACCCAAGAGGCTGGAAAAGAGCCTGACAGCCATCTAGTCCAATCCTTCACATCACTAGTGGGGAAACTGGGGCCCAGAGCGGGAAGCAGCAGCAGCGTGGTGTAATGGGAACAAGCTGAACCCGTTGCCCGAACGTGAACCCCAGCCTTGATGTTATGCACGGGGAGTCTGGGTGGAGTTGCCTAGCCTTTCTGAGCCTCATCTCCCTCCGCTAGTAATGCCTCTCCATCCTGCCTCGGAGGGGCCTTTGATGGGGGATGAAGTGACTTGTGCAGAGTCCAGAGCATAGTAGGTGCTCAGTAAACAGTGCTGTCATTACTGCCATCAACATAAGCGGCCACCTATACCAGGCACAGAGGGAGGTAAGGGACAAGCCGGAGCAGGGTCCCAGGCTTCCTGGGCCCTGTCCACCCCACCAAGATCCAGTCAGCTTTCAGAGTTGTTTCCAGGTCAGATGATGGGAACAGGAAACAATTAATAGGCTGTCATGTAATCTAACATTAGAAGTGTTTTTTAAGTGCCTAAGAGGACACCGAGTCTTCACAAGCTGCAACTCTGTCTCTCCACATATTTTTCCCAGAGGTGAGCTCAGTGGGAGACACAGTAAATGATTGTTCAACAGGAAAAGATTATCCCAGCCTGGGGGAACCCTCCCACCCAACCAGAGCCACCAGACAGGGAGCTTGCTACTCTAGCAAGAATGCACAGCTGCGGGAGAGTCTGGGACAAGCTAGGTAAAAACAGAGGAAAGCCCAGGGCATGGCCAGCAACACAGGCGCTGGCCTGGGGCAGTGAGGAGCAAGGCTCAGCTCACGGCTGAGCCTGATTCCCAACATACCCCTCATGAGCTGTCTGGCTTTAGGCAGGTTATCCCAACCTCTGTGCATCTCACTGTCTTCGTATGTGGCCATGGGGCTGGCAGCACCCTCTGGGTGGAGGTGGGGCTGAGAGAATTCCACAGGGCTACAGATTTCAGAGGACAGGCACATGGAAGGGACACAAGATGTGTTTGCTTCCCTGTGGGTCCAGGTCCCCACTTTGGAGAGCGAGGGGTAGAAGTGGCTCCTGGGAGGTGAGAGCAGGATGGGATGAGGGGCTTGGGGGTAAAAGGGGCAGGGGAGGAGATTGGTGGCTTCTTCACTGGATGGGACAGGGGCAGGGGCAGGGGCAGCTCCAGAGGGAAGAAACTCAGAGGGAGCACAGAGGGGAGCAGGGCACTGGTCCATGGTTGTGTTCTAGGGCCAATCAAAGTGACATTTCCTGAAGGTGCTTGTATTAATGTCCCAGGCCTGTCATTACAAAGTAGCACAAACTGGGCATCTTAAAACAACAGGCATTTATTGCCCAATCGTTCTAGAGGCTAGAAGTCCCACTCCGAGGTAATGGGGATTAGGACTTCAACATATCTTTTTGCGGGAGACAATTCAATCCATGCCAGTGCTCTTCATCATACTTTTATACAAGCATTAGAAAAAAAATGCCAGTTGTCCATATCAAGCAATATTATTTTGGGTGATGGCTTTGGTGAAGGGCAGGTAGAAATTATCGAAGAATTAAAGCCCCTACAAGGCCCCCTTTTGGTGTTGCCACTGGCAAGAGATGGGCCTAAGGCAGCCCCTCTGAAAGAGAGGAGTACTCTGACCTCAGAGGACTGGATTACCCACCATTTAACCCACCCACCATTTAACAGGAGGCCACTGTGTGTCAGTGATGTGCTGAACCCCTGTTAGCCTCAATAGGGAAGGTACAAGGATTGAGAGGCCAAAGAAGAGACCTGGAGCCAGCAAAAGAGATATGAGGTGTTATTAGGGCCCTACATACAGAGAGGCCAGAGGTGGTAGGCTGGACAGGGGAACTGCCTCACATACAGAAACAGTCCAGCAGCGGCAGGCCGGACAAGAGATCCACCTTCCCACAGTCCGGTGGCTGCATGCTGGGTGACATCACTGCACAGCCCAGTGGTAGCTGGACAGGAAAACTGCAATGGCTTGAAAACAGCATGCAGTTTACATCCCATTTTCACTTAACACCTTCCTCTTAGCAGCCTCCACCTGGTAATCTTCATTTAACCCAAAACTCAGGGCCTCAATCTCCTGTATGGCCCGTGTTCCACCAGACAGGCCAGAGGCTCAGATGTTCCTTGCAGGCAAGGGGCCAATCTCCTGGTTGGCCATGTTGGGATCCCCTAGCTTACAACACACATTCAGGTGCATCTGCCATACAGGGTCATTCTAAGGGTTTGCTTGTTATTGCAATCAGGGGCATTTTCCCTACAGCCAGGCACTACACTAGTCACATCACAGTGCTTAGCTTTTTCCCAGCATCTCTGCTATCTGTTAACCTTGAAAGAGCTGCAAATGAATGCTATCTCTGCCGCCTGGAGCCCGGCACTTGTTTGTGCCCCCATGTCTCCAGAGACCAGGTTCCCTCCTGGAAACACCTCTGCCAACAAACAGCTTGTTGCTTTTGTCTTGTCTCTGTAAGCCCCCCTCCCTTGCTGGTCCCCACTTGCGCTGCATATGAATTAGCAAATCAATGAAGCCAAAAGATTGTAAGTTTGGATGTCCAGCAAATGGACAATGACATAGTTCCACCTCAGTTTCTCCTTTAGCACTGTAAGCCTATCAAAGGGGAGAAAAGCTTCTGCTCAGGGAGCTCAGTGAATGAGGCTGTAGCCTCCCACAGCTCCCAGCTGAATAAAAAGCCTCTTCCTTCCTAGTTTGGTGTTTGAGAGGTTTGTTCCCCGCTGCTCCAGCTACAAGCTCATTTCCTTCTCACAGCAACCCCACCAGACAGGTATCACCCTCATTTCCCACGTGGGAAACTAATGCTGAGACAGGCTGTGACTTCTTCAAAGTCACACAGCTGTCAAAGAGAGGAGCTTGGATCCTAGTCCAAGCAGTCTGACTCCACAGCCTCTGAGTTTCACCACCTTGTCTTTGAGAGAGACAGAGAGAGAGAATGAATGCATGAATCACAGGGTGTTAGGCATTCTTCCAGCACTTGAATTCAAAGGCCCTGCCAGAATTGAATCCAAAGATAAGCCAAAAGATCATCTGAAACTACAGCCAAACCCTTCCCCAGTTCACAGAACAAGATAAAAAAAACTGCTCGTGGCCCTTGAGGTTAGTTAATCATAGGTGAACTCAGTCTAATTAAAACTGAACCCCGAACAAATCAACTGAACCCAGGAAGATTTGGTTGATCTGCCCCTTACCCTAACCACCTGATATAGTCAGGCTCTGTGTCCCCACCCAAATCTCATCTTGAATTATAATCCCCAGAAATCCCCACATGTCAAGGGAGAGAGCAGGTGGAGGTAATTCAGTCATGGGGGAGTTTCCCCCACACTGTTATGATAGTGAGTTTGCACAAGATACGATGGTTTCATAAGGGGCTCTTCCCCCTTCATTTGGTGTTTCTCCTTCCTGCTGCCTTGTGAAGAAGGTGCCTGCCTTCCCCTTTGCCTTCTGCCATGATTGTAAGTTTCCTGAAGCCTCCCCAGCCATGCTGAAATGTAAGTCAACTAAACCTCTTTCCTTTATAAATTACCCAGTATCAGTCAGTTCTTTATAGCAGTATGAAAACAGATGAATACACCACCCAACAAAGAAAAATGCTTATGTGCTATGTGAAAGAAACAAGCAAATAAAAGAAAAATTATATTTTAGTTTCTACTTTTTTATAGACTATATCCAGATAAAGTTTTTAAAAATATTCTTACATAAGAGGAAGTAGAAAAATACGTAGTGGCATGCTAGAGCCAGTTCTGTTCACAAACGTCATATTGTGCATATCTTTTCCTAATTGTCTGTTCTGTCATGTTATATTGTGCTGGTAGCTTGAACTCAGCTATAGGGAGAGTATTTATACAATGATAATTGGCAAATGCTACAAATCAGGGCTGCTGCATTGCTGCCTTGCTGCTGCTGCCACTTCTGAGAGCTGATTGTTAAACATTTACAACATACCAGTGAAAATATGACCTATAATCAAGAGAAAAAGTAGTCACTAGAAGCAGAGCCATAGATGGCCTAGTTATTAGAATAAGCAGAAAGGGACTTTAAAGTAGCTATTCTAAATATTTTAGGGAATATAAAGAAAAATATGGGCACAAAGGGTGAAGAGATGGAGTTTTTCAGAAGAAAAATAGTAACTCTAAAGTGAACTATGTGGCTATGATAGAAATAAAAATTTTATCATCTGAAATAAAGTATTCATTTATGATCTTAGACACTACAGAAGAAAGGATGAGTGAAACTTGATGTTATATCAATGCCAATTATGCAAACAAAAGCAGATAAAGAAAAATAATTGAAAAATAATGAATAGAGCATCAGTAACCTGTGGGTTAAAACTAAACTATCCAATGTGTTCAGTAGTTGGAGTCCCAGAAGGAAAGGATAGATAATGTGGCAGAAAAAAACATATTTGAAGAAATAATCTTGCATGAAGAGAAATATTAACTTATAGATCTAAGATGTCCAGTGAACCTTAAGCAGGATAAGTCAAAAACAAAAACAGACAAAAAATCCTAGGCATATCATAATCAATTTGATAAAAATAAAAATGAAGAGCATGGTGGTTTTATAACATATCTAGAAATTCTTTGGTGCCTATCCCTTCAAGGGGTGATGCCTAATTCTTCACTCTATGAGTATAGCCTAACTTAGTGACTTCCTTCTGTTAAAGAGGGTGGAAAACAGGACAGTGTGTGAGTTAAGACAAGGTCATAAAAGGTGCTGTGACTGCCTCTGTGCTCACTCTTAGATTACTCACACTAGGGGAAGTCAGATGTCAAAAAGTGAGGAGACTCAAGCAGACCCATGAGAGGTCCGCATAGTAAAAAAAAAAAAAAATGAGGGCTCTTGCCAAAAATCAGCAAAGAACTAATGCTCCTGCCAATGGCCTTATGAGTGAGCCATCTAGAGATGGATCGTCCAATCTCAATTCGACCTTTAGATGATGGTAGTTCCAGCCAACATCTTGATTGCAGTCTCATGAAAGATCCTAAGCAAGTGCATGAAACTAAGCTGCTCCCAAATTCCTGACCCACAGATACTATAAAATAGTTGTTTAATTTATAAACTACTAAGTTTGGGAGATAATTTGTTACACAGCAATAGATACCTAATGCAAAGAGAAAACCTGAAAGCAAATAGGGGAAAAATGACACATTGTATTCAGAGGAACAACAGTAAGAAATAACATTACTTCCAAAAAGAAACAATGCAAACAAAAGATAATGGAACAAGATTGTTACCATGATTAAAAAAAAAAAAAAAAAAAAGACCCTGTCAACCTAGAATTCTATATTCAGCAAAAATAGGCTTTAAAAATAACATCAAAATAAAGCATTTTTTCAGATAAAATGAAAGAATTTATTGCCATATAGGCACATTAAAAGACATAATAGAGGATGCTCTTCAGACTAATGGGAAATCATGGCTGAAGGAAACTCACATCTATAGAAAGGCAAGAAGAGAGCTGTAACTATAAAACACTCTTTTTCTTTTTAAATAAATCAAGATAAATTTGTAAATTCTATAAATTTGTAAATTTTCTAGTAAGAGAAAATTATAAATTCTGCTTCTAGACAAGATGCAGTAACAGGGGCTGCATATACCCTCCCGTATGAAACGGTAACAAACAATGACAAAATATATAGAATATGCTGTTCAAGACACTGGACATCAAAAAGTGAAGAACAGTGATTCCCAAGATATGGGAACAAATGATTACCCCAGCATACTGTTTTAGCGTTTCCAGGGTTCCAGGGTAAGAGTGGGGTTTCAGGAAGATCCTGGTAGACACCCTGAGTTGAGGAGATAAGAGATGAGAGTCCAGGGAGACTGAGGCATCTAGAGTTTGCAAGACAGAGCACTGGAGAGGAGAAGAAGGCACAGAGGAGGGACTCAAGAGCTCTGCAGAGAGCACCCATCCACTACCCAGCAGGGTACTGATCAGCAAGGAACCACTCAAGATGATTCAAGGGAACAGTGTCTAAAACACACACAGAGCTGGGAACAGTGCCTGCTCCCACCAGCCAGACTGGAAAGCCTCACAGGTATAGGACATTGGGTAGAGCATTGGGAAGGGTCTCACTCTAGTGACAGGAAATAACTAGCCCTCTACTAAACACTGCTGGTCCTGTCTAAAAACATCTCAAAAGCAAGACCTGAGTAACTTTCCAAGTAACTTGATTGTGTCCCAAAATGAGGTTCAAGAATATTTATAGAAATACAAAAATGTTCATTACCCTAAAAGGATAATTCATAATGTCTGCTAGACAAGCAAACATTAACATGCTGAAGAGAAGTGGGAAATATGATCCATGGAGTAATTGGTCAATAAAAAATTTAACATTTCTTATGTTGTTAACTTAAGCAGTTCTTGTACATGTATTCTGTTTGTTAAAAAGTCAGAGACATGAAAAACATTAAAAAGACCTTGCAGGGCATGGTGGCTCATGCCTGTAATACCAGCATTTTGGGTGTGAGACTCTGTCTAAAAAAAAAAAAAAAAAAAAAAAAGAGTAGTGATGCTGGCATGTTGTTACCACTGTTCCATCTTATTATTTGTTGCTGTTAATGTCTTACTGTGCCTAATTTATAAATTAAACTTTATCGTACATATGCATGTATAGGAAAAAAACAGTACAGTTGTCTCTTGGTACTCTCAGAGGATTGGTTTCAGGACAGCCCCTCCCCCTATCCCCATGGATACCAAAATCTGTGGATGCTCAAGTACCTTATATAAAATAGCATAGTATTTGCACATGTAAACGACAAATAAAATCCTAAGTCCCCCACCAACTGAATAGACTCCATCTTGCCCAAAGGGACCCCAGAAAAGCCTTAAAAACTGAGTTCCTGGAAATGACAGGACAGGTCAGACACCCCTCATATCTCCTCTTTTTTCGAGTTTAGAAACGACAACTGACCACCATTGATATTAAAATAGAGACCGTAAGACTGACAGAACAGATTCTTCGTGGCAATAAGATAACAAATTACAAACAGGACCTCAGGCCACGCCAGGCAAGGGTTAAGTTGTATACCCCCTACACTTAAAGGAGAAGCTATGTTCTAACTGCCACAAGGCTTTTCTTTCTAGCAGCTAAACAAGCACTGGCCTGGAGATAAGCAAGATTAATACAATTTGTAGCTCCGTCAGATGCTGACTAACTGACCCCAGACCCTGTTTCACCACAACTATAGCTTTGACTGGAGAAGAGGCTGACTGCTGTAACCTTCTCCTGATGAAGAAAACCACTGACCATGGACTGGTTCTGGCCGAGTTACAGAGGCTGTGCGTTGAGTGCCTTTGTGTCCCTGCCTCCCTTTTGACTTAGAGGACCTTACTGTAATACATTTAAATGTTCAGTCTCCACCCCAAGGTGGGTTGTATGTTACATGCCTGTTTGTTCTGTACACCTGCATTTCAGGACTACCTTCATGAATATCCAGTCTCCCCTGTAACCTGTTGAATATGTATGTTTAGCCAACTCTTTCTGCACAACTCTGCCACCCCAACCCCTCCTCCTTTGAAGTGCTTGGCTCTGGTCTTCGCCTGAGGCTGTGCTTTCCAGCCTGCAGGATGGCCACTTTTCAGGCTGTATCTCTTTACAGGAAATAAAGTCACCTTTTCTACATTTATAGATCTCGTGATTTTTAAAATTAACACATATAATCTATGGACATCTTCCCATATACTTTAAACACCTACATATTACTTATAATGCCTAATGCAATGTATATGCTATATAAATAGTTGTTAGACTGTATTTATTAAATTTGTATTTTTTTAATGTTATTTCTATTGCTTTGTTTTTTTTTTTTAAGATGGGGTTTCACCATGTTGGTCAGGCTGGTCTTGAACTCCCGACCTCAGGTGATCCGCCCGCCTTGGCCTCCAAAGTGCTTGGATTACAGGCGTGAGCCACCACGCCCGGCCGTTTCTATTGCTTTCTTAAAAAATACTTCTGATATGCAGATGATTGAATCCACAGATTAGGAACCCACAGATAGAGGGGGCCAACTGTATATAAAGGGCTTGATACTATCCAATTTCAGGTATTCACTGGGGGTCATGGAATGCATTTCCAGTGGATAAGGTAGGGCCACTGTACATATTATCTGTTTCCATTTATGTGACATTCTGGAATTAGCAAAACTCATCTCTGATGTTAGAAATCAGAATAGTGGCTGCCTCTGCAGGATGAGGATTACCTGGGAAGGAGCTCAAAGGAATTTTCTGAGATGATGGAAATGTTCATATCTTGGTTAGGATTGTGGTTACTAGGTGTCTTTACTTGTCAAATTTCATAGAACTTTATACTTTAGGCCTGTGTATTTCATTGTATGTAAATCACACCTGAATCAACTTTTTTTTAAAAAAAGAAGAGGAAGCACAGAGCAGGAACATGGGTATGCTGTTTCTTTAATTTTCCTGTCCTTGGCCTTCTCCACCACTGGGTTCCCCTCATTCCAACAGGCCACACTCCCCAGCCAGCATCAGTCTCAGTCCTGTTTCCTACATGTCCTTGGGTGATCATGTTCCAGTCAGCAATCACTGAATTTTTCACAGCTTTCTCAATTTGGAGCAGAAGTTATCACTTGTTTAAAAATAACTTACCACACAACTTACAAAATTAATCGAAAGAAAAGGTAAAATTCTTGAAAATTTCACCATATTAAGAGACAACTCAGGCCGGGTACAGTGGCTCACACCTGGAATCCTAGCACTTTGGGAGGCTGACGCAGGAGCATTGCTCGAGCCCAGGAATTCGAGACCAGGTTGGACAACATGGCAAAACAACGTCATTACAAAAAATACGAAAATTGCCAGGCGTGGTGGCATGTGCCTGTGGTCCCAGCTATTCAGGAGGCTTAGCAGGGACAGGAGGATGAGCCCAGGAAGTCAAGAGTCAAGGCTGCAGGAAGCCTTGTTCGTGCAACTGCATTCCAGCCTGGGTGACAGAGAGAGACCTATCTAAAAAAAAAAAAAAAAAAAAAAAAAAAAGAATTGTTTCTGAAATTTTCTATTTAATATTTTTAGACTTCAGCTGACTCTGGGTACGTGAAACCTTGGATAAGCGGGGACTTCCACACATCCTGACAACTTTGAGTCCTGCTTATGCCAGCAATGAGGAAGGCAGATCTAGAAGCAACTAATAAAAAGCTAACCGGATCCAACTTTTAGTTCAGGAGAAATTGATTTGATAACAAAAGAGTTGAACAAAGAGAAATGTAAATATTAATATTTCAAACCAGAGGTTGGCTGCTGAAATTTCAAGAAGGATAGGATATCTGACAAGGGGCACTCCCCATACGGCCATTCACCAAGGAATCAGAAGCCCACAGAAGAGAGTTTTTCATCTATCTCTCCTCCCACACACGCACATACTCCACTTCGCTATAGGGTTTCTTTCCTCTGCCTCTTCCTTCAGTAAAGATCTTTATAGCCGACATATCCAAGAGGACAGTTCACAGCACAGGAACCTCGTCTTCCTCCTGGTTTTCCAGAAAGCATCTGTGAATCACCTTCAGGACACTTTCCGCTGGAAGATTTCTTTGGCCTTTATCCTGAAAGTAATAGTGAATTATCTTCAGTGCTGACTCAGCTTTCAAAAGAACCTGCCACCAAAAATCCAGAACCACAACAGGAAACATGGGGATTTTGTCTCTCTTCCAAATTCATTTTTAATTATCTCTCATTTTTAGTTTAAGGAAGTGCTATACCTTCAGTGATTATAGTTCTGCCTAAATGAAAGCTTTACAGTATTATAATTCTCAAGATAGTGTTTTGTAAATAATGCTGATTTACATATTAATCCCATTGAGTGAATTATTTACTTTATCTTGTACTCTCTGGATAGTATAAATATTGTGTTTAATTTGATTAATGGTCCATGACACATGAACAATACTGGAAGTATCACATGAACAATGATGAAATTGAACATATTTTAAATGGCAAAAGACATTTTTATAGGTCAAAAGCTGTATCATTGTCATTTTGAGATAAATTTGAAGTGGCCTGATGTTTTTGTTAGACAAAGTAATTTGATGTTTACCTGAATACATTTTAATTGGAATGTTTAAAACAATAGCGAATGAGAAAGTGTAATAGGACCATCTCATTATTTTAAGCCCTGTTCGACTACGTGTAGCTTCTCCCCTTCCTCATCCCCCTACACAGATAACTCCCCATCCATAAGTCCAGGCAGAACCTAGAAAAGACTGGTACTCTGGACTAGTCATAGAATGTGTGTTTAAAAGCTCAGGGTCAATACTTACCAGCTGACCTTCAAGAAGTCATTCTCCCTTTTGGAGCTGTGGTTTCCATTGTCATGGGCCATGATTAACACCAATCTCTAGGAACGATTGAGATGATCAGTGGGAAATCACATCATTGAGATAAAAGAACAACACACAGGGGATTTGGAGAGGCAGCGTCTTGGGCTTGTTAAACACACAGACTTAGAAGCCACCTGCCTAGGTTTGACTCTAGCCTCAGTTTCTAACTAAGCAGGGAAACAGTCTGTTTTCCCATTTTTTAAAAGGGATGGATAAAGGGGTGATTTCCTCACTCAAAGTCACTGAATTTGAGATTTAAGAATTGTTTTGGTTTTGGAATTTGGCATTTAATATTTTTGCACTTCAGTCGACTGTGGATAACCGAAACCATGGAAAGTGAAACCGAATATAAGGGTGGGGGGACTGCTATACATACTGATGGCTTCAAGTCCTGCTTAAAAGATACCAGCAATGATAACCATTTTTTAATGGGGACGATCATAGCATCTCCTCAGGGGTAATCGAGGAGACTGAAGGAGCTAACTCAGGCGGAGCTCTTGGCAGGGTGTCTGGCTTGCTATAGACGTCCAGTGTGATGGTTATTTTAGGTGCCAGCTTGATTGGATTGAGGGATGCCTAGATGACGGATATAGGATTGTTTCTGCAGGTGTCTGTGAGGGTGTTGCCAGAGGAGATTAATATTTGAGTCAGTGGACTGGGAGAGGAAGACCTACCCTCAATGTGGGTGAGCACCGTCCAATCATCTGCTGTTTCAGCCAAAACAGAGCAGGAGGAAGAAGGTGGGATAACCTTGCTTGCTGAGTCTTCTAGCTTTTTTCTTTTTCCCCTGTGCTGGATGCTTCCCTCCACTCCTCCTGCCTTCAGACAACAGACTTCAAGTTCTTCAGCCTTTGGACTCTGGGACTTGCACCAGAGGCTTGCTGGGGGCTCTCACAACGTTGCCAGCAGCCGTCCCTATGTTTGAAACTGTTCCTGTTTTTGTTAGTAACTGCCTCTTTCTGCTTCTGTACTTCAGCTTATTGCTTACTAACTGGAAAACCTTAAGAGAAACTATCTCGTTGCCTAAAACCTGCCACATTGTCTAAAGTCCTGAGTTACTTTCCCTGCCCCTTTACCTATAAAAACTGTGTACTTTTCTTAGCCAGGTCCAGACTTTTGGATGCGAACCCCTCTGGGCCTGCCAGCATATGTTGGCAGTGTGTTCCTCCGATCCCCTGAGTGCCGCTTGGGTTTCTTGTCGGGTAAGACTTTCCAGAACAGTGATGGCTGCACAACATCAGGAATATACTAAAAACCACTGGATTGTGCACTTTAAAATGTTTCAAACAGTCCTTTTTTTTGAGACTGTATTGTTCTGTCGCCCAGGCTGGAGTAGAATGGCACAATCTCGGCTCACTCCAACCTCTGCCTTCTGGGTTCAAGCGATTCTCATGCCTCAGCCTCCCAAGTAGCTGGGATTACAGAGGGCAATACCATGCCTGGCTAATTTTTGTATTGCTAGTAGAGATGGGGTTTCACCATGTTGACCAGGCTGGTCTTGAACTGCTGACCTCAAGTCATCTACCTGCTTCCACCTTCCAAAATGCTGGGATTACAGGCGTGAGCCACCGTGCCAGGCTGAAGAGATTTAGGATAGTACCTGCCACAAAGTAAGCACTCAACCTTAGCTCTGATAGTTTTTTTTTTTTTTTTTTGAGACAAGAGTTTTGCTCTTGTTACCCAGGCTGGAGTGCAATGGCACGATCTTGGCTCACCGCAACCTCCACCTCCTGGGTTCAAGCAATTCTCCTGCCTCAGCCTCCTGAGTAGCTGGGACTACAGGAGTGCGCCACCATGCCCAGCTAATTTTTGTATTTTTAGTAGAGACAGTGTTTCACCATGTTGACCAGGATGGTCTCCATCTCTTGACCTCGTGATCCACCCGCCTCAGCCTCCCAAAGTCCTGGGCTTATAGGCGTGAGCCACCGCGCCCGGCCAGCTCTGATAGTTTATTACAAAGAGATGGTAAAGCAAGCGTTAAGGACTTCAGCCTTAGGCGCTTGCCTTCTCCAGGGTCCAGGTTTTGGCGGTCCCTTCTGGACCCAACGACTCAGGGGAGGCATCGTGAACTCATTCCCAAGCCTTCCCACTCAAGATCCTGCAAGCGGAGTCGTCTGAGAGCCCTCTCCCCTGACAACCCGGCGCAAGGACCCTTTCGGGGCGGCCTCAGGCGCGGTGGGACCAGGACAATTCTCCCAACGTCTGAGGCGGGAGACCGGCGGCCAAGGGGAGGCGTAAGCGGCAGCGCGCCGCCTGGTGGCAGCTTCGCGCACACGGTCCCGGAGGAGCGGGAGGCATCAATCCCAAGCCGCCAGCCACTCCTGCAGGGAGCCTCTACAGCTGCTTTTAAATCGTAGTTGTTATCAAATAGGCAGTTTTTATATAGCCAGATTATTGGCCTTATTATTTTTAATCCTGTGAGGCAGTCATTATTCCCATTTTACAACTGAAGAAGCTGACGCTTGGAAAGGTTCAGTGACTGGTCTAAGATCCCCTAGCAGGTCGCAGCAGCCCCCAGGGCTAGGGCCGCATCCATCCGGATCCAGAACTCCTTTTCCTACACTTCCCTGTGGTTTGAGAGAAGTGAGGCTAGACGGTGGAAGCAACTGCAGCCCCCACCGGAGATCAGAACTGGCTCTGGGACTGATTTCAAAGCAGATCTATGCCATAGAGCCTGCCCCACTTCCAGACTCAGAACCCCCAGACCCCAGGAAATGGAAGGGAGGGGAGGGTGGAGCTCCCACAGCAAGTCTGTAGGCCTTCTGACCATCAACCCCTTTCCCCCCAGCCTTATTAACATTCCCACTTAAACCAAGGTTGCTTGCATCCCTGCTGTGCAGGAAACTGTCTTCAGTGCTATATATGCCATGGGGAAAGGGAACACAGGTTCCCTGACTTCAAGCAGCTCACTGCCTTGTCCTAATGCTTAACTTCCAGCAGGACACCTTTGCTGTGAGGCCCATGGCACTGGGTTTGGGAACACCCAGACAAATCTCAGTCCTGCTACCCCAATGGGTCATCTCAGGGGTGGGGACCTTGCCTATTCTTCACACATCCCGAGGAAAGGCATGGCTCAGGACAGTCTGACCCCCTCGGAAGCCCCTTCCCTGGCCTCAGCTGAGAGCCTGCACTCTTGAGATGCCAGGGCTGGAGAGGAGCCACATCTGCAACCACTCAGCTGTAGGTGGCTGGAGAAGGGTCAGAGAATTGGTACAGGAGCAGGGGCACAGAGAAGTTAGAGAGAGATTCCCAACTTGCAAAGTCCCCTACCCTGATGCTGGAGTCCTGGAGGGAGAGCAGGGCCCAGGATCTCCCATGAGCATATTTCAAGAGTTGAGAGAATTGTTAGGCTGAGCAGGAATGCGGGGCAGGGACGGGCAGGAGAGGGGCAATGCCCTCCTTTTGCTTGTCCCCCATCCCTAGTCCCCCTTCTTTCCAGCCAGAAATTACACAAAGCCATGAAACCTGATACTTGGATTAGAAGGGCCTGCTGGGTACACTTTACCACCTAAACAGCAAAGTTCCAAGGACTGGAACTTTTTAGAAAAATCTCCAATACCCCACTGGCCTGAAGGAGAGAGACAGAAGGAAGCTGGGAGGAGAGAGAACATGCTGTGGTCTCTGCCTGCCGCCCTGCCTCTGCGGAGGTCCCTGCTGGGCTCTCCGGCACAAGCACAACCTTGACCGTGTGCCTGCATCCGGGGGATGACGGTCAGGTGTGGGTCTTGGTACAGGCGTGCCTGTATGTGTTTCCTGGTGGTAGTTAAGGATCCAGATAACTATTTGTCTTGGGAGTCATCTGCCTATTCGTGTTTTTAGTTGTGGGTGCCTCTGTGTTTGCTTTTTTTAGACATACATCTTTGGTATGTGGGTGTCTCTGGAGTGGGGTGCCTATTTGTAGGTGTGATGTTTCTGGGAGGGTCCTTTTGCACCTGTGTGTCTTTGTTGTATGTTTTCGTGTGTGTACCTTTGCAGGTGTGTATGGGTGTATGTGTGTTTGCAGTCTGGGTAAGGGTGGAGCTGTTTGGGTGTGCTGAGCTGTTGACTCTCTCATCCACTGCTCTTGCCTGGTCTGTCGGAGGCCAAGCTAAACAACCTACCTTTGCCCACAGCAGCCTTTCTCAATGGACTGAAGTCCTTCTCCAGGGAGTCCCAGTCCCCACCCACTGCCACCCTCCTGATGCTGTGTGCCCAGTCTGAGAGGGTTGGGCAGATGGACTGACTACATGCACGACCTCCTTCATATGCTCCAGACCCCAGCTTGTGAGGGGAGTGTGTGGAGAGGGTGCTGGGTAGTCCTGCCTTCACCTCACCTCTGGGGAAATAACTGGGACAGGCCCCTTTGCACAGTCCAATCCAGACCCAGGGAAGGTGTTCCAGCGAGGCTCTCCCATTCAGAGGGTTTCCTTCCAATCTCATCTCCCTGTCCCCTTTGCTCAGTCACTCATTCACTCAAAGAACTGTGATCTCGGGCAGGTGGCTTTACATCTCTGTGCCTCAGGTCCTTCATCTGTAAAACGGGATGTAAATGGGGCTTACTTCAGAGGGTTGTGAGAGTTAATTGAGATCTGCTCATTCTGACCTCTCTGGGTTTCAATCCCAAGAACTGCCCATCCTTCAAACCTCACCTGTCCCCACGTATTCCTTGGCCCACCCTTGGGTGGTGGGCCACCCCCGAATCAGACTGGCTGGGAGGGGAGAATCTTTGAAAGAGAGATTATTGACTCTTGCGCTGCAGTTTTCACATGATTTTTAAAATTTAATTATATGCTCCTTTATGAAATAGTTATTCTTTCCCTCCATTTTACAGATGATGGTGAAGGGAGCATCAGAATGGTTAAGTAATTTGTTCAAGGTCACACCGTAATTAAGGGGCAGAGTCCCAAGTTTACACTTAGCCAAAAATGGCTGTCCCACAGTCACTTAGGAGGCTGCCTTACAACAACCCGGGATCAGAGTGCTGGAGGGGTTCTCAGGGGTCTGGTTAACAGTTTTGCTGGAGATCATACAGACAAGTAGAGCCAGCCAGGATGATCCTAACCTATGCCCAGCTTCATATCGCTGTAAGCCCCCTTCGTAACCATGACTTGAGTGTTTTCATTTGGGGAGCCTTTTTTGGAAAGACCCCCGCTTGTGGAAGGCAGAGCGCATACTACAGACAGGGAAGCCAAAAGTGAGAGTCCTACGTTCAATCAGAAGAGGAAGCTGACTTGGCCAAGCCAAACGAAGGAGCAGAGGCACATTTCCTTCATTTAGGGGAGCGAAAATTGGGCCGACTCCACGTCCAGCCGTTCTTCAGCGGCCGGGTTTTTCAAAGCGCTGGGCCCAGAGTCTCGCGAGGACCCTCCCCAGGAGTCCCCCAGGTCCACCCCGCCCAGATGGCCGTCGCGTCCCCCCTCAAGGTCCCCCTGCCGGCTCCGCCCTCGGCCGCCCAGGCCCCGCCCCGGCCGCGCGGTGCCCCTCAGCTGGCGAACTCACTCTGGCGAGCGAGCGGCGGCGCTCGGCCTTGTGAGCAGGCGGCTGGGGCCGGCAAGGGCGCCGGAGCCGCGGGCGGCGGCGGGGCTCGGAGAGGCGAGCACAGGGACTGGGACGGCGCGGCGCCGCCGCTGCGAGCGCTACTGAGCGGTCGCGCAACTTCGGAGCCTGAGCGCCGGAGCCAGGCGAGCGCTCGGAGACCCGGAGCCGGAGGGGCGCGCCGGAGCCTGGCTCGAGAGCCGGCGCCAGGCACCCATCGCGCTCCGAGTGCCAGGCAGCCCTCCGCGCAGCGTGGCTGCCGCTGCCCCCACGGAAGGCACAGGCTGGCGCGGCCGGGCGCCGGGGAGGACGGCGAGGAGGAGGCGGCGGCGGCGGAGGCGGCGGCGGCGAGGCTGGGGCCAGGGAGACAGCCCTGGGGGAGAGGCGCCCGAACCGGGCCGCGGGAGCATGTGGGCCCGGAGCGGAGCTCGGGGCGCGCTGCTGCTGGCACTGCTGGTCTGCTGGGACCCGAGGCTGAGCCAAGCAGGTAAGAAGCGATCGGGCCTGGGGGCGCGGGGCTAGGGGACCGTTGCGCCTTACTCTACCCTGAAGTTGAGGCGGTCTTTCGTAGCACCGATGCGCGCAGGGAAAGCGGCAAGGGCGCCCAAGTTAGAATGTAGATTTTACTGCCTCCCAAAGTGGGCGATGGCGCATCCACATCGCAGGAGGGGGGCGCAGGGAAGGGGTTCACAGGAAGCTGAAATATCCCCGCTTGCTCCTGAAGGGGATCCCTTCTTCTCCTTGGAAGGGGTGTCGGAGTCAGGGTCTGAGTCTCCAGGAGGATCCGCCTCTGGGGTACCCCCAGCTCCCCGCGCGCCTGGCGTCTGCGCGGAAAAAGAACGGTGGCTACATAAGCGAGGTGTGCGCTCGCTGCCTTACGCCGGTAACTTCCTAGTCTGGTCCCGGCTCGCCTAGGCTCTTATGCGCTACAGGGACAGGAATCTGCAGACCAGAGAGAGAGAGTGAAAGACCTGCAGAGCACAGGAAGCGCTCCGGCAGCCGGGGGAGGCAGGCTTCCAGGGCTTCTGAAGCGGAGAGGGCTAAGTCCTGCACACACAGCTTGCACGAGATCGCGGGGCCCGCAAGTCTGGAAGGATTGGGTTTTTTTTCCCTGAGTGTCGGGGTGTGTGTGTGTGTGTGTGTGTGTGTGTGTGTTGGATGCGGGCGGGAGTTCTTAGCGATCCTGCCGAGTTTCCTTTTAAATGGGTCACTGACATTCTTGCTGTCCGGGGAACAGACTAGGTGCGCTCTCTTCAGTACAGCGACCGCTCCGGACCCACCAAGATGACTTCCGCGGACTGGTGGGCTCCTGAAATAAAGTCCCTAACCCGCCTCTCTCGCCGTGGATGGATACGTTTCTCGCTCGTCCTGTAGCTGGACCCGGCGGGCGTCGCTGGCAGGGCTGCATCTCCTTCGGGAGCCTGCGAACTGACTGGAGCCAGCCTCTTTCTGGTACCCGAACCCCAGCAGGTGGGCTGGCCACGGCCATTGGGCGCCTCGGCTCCGGAGCCAGGTGGGAACGGTGTCTCCTGCCCGGAGTCCTCTCTGAGTTGAGGCTGAGAATGGAGCAGGAAAACTGGAGCAGAAAGTGGACGAGTTGACGCAGCCCTCCCCCATCCTACCTCCTGCTGCGATGTTGACATCCGCCCCCCCTCTCCCCCCCCCCATAGCCAAAGATTCCTCACCCGGGAATTAACTATTCCCACGGCCAGGAGTGAAGGCTTGGCTTTAGCACATTCCCCACTTTTTGGGGGCGGGGAGGGGGGTGCAAGTCCTGAGTTACAACACTCAATCATTTGATCCAAGTTAATTATGATTTGGGCAGACTCTGGTATTTAAAGCAGTGTTTTGAAGTTGGAAGGTAATGATGGGGACGGGGGAAGGCAGGCTGCTGAATGTCCAACCTTGTTTTAAAGGGTGCAGTTAGTCGTGGGAGGTGCTGGGTTGGGGTGTTGGTTTCTGGTTGGAGGGTAGGGTGAAGTCTCTGTAAATGGCACATGGGCAGGATTGTGTCTTGGGAAGCTGCTTTTGTACCAGCAGGACAGTGGAATCAGGAATAAGTACTTAGGTTACCAGGAATGAGGGGCTGTCGTAGGAGAAAGACAAGACTGGTTGGCCTATAGTTCTCTGGGTGGGTGGGCTTGGCCAGGAAGGCTGGGGGTGGCCTGCATTTTCTGCTTAACAAAGCATCCAGCCCCCACCTTCCCCAGAAGAAACCCCAGGCCCAAGGCTTTGATGGATTTGGGCACGAATGGTGCTCAGCCAGAAATGGCCTCTAATACAGGGCTTTGATTTCTCACCAGCGAGCAGAAGCCGTGTTGGAATTGTGCTCATTACTTAGCGCTGCAGGAGCTGCCTGCCCACCAGCCTGGAGAGGGGCCAGCTGGTGGGGTCAGCCTGCAGCCTTCTCATTGCCCAGAATGTGTGGCCCTTAGAAACCTGCCTTCAGGAGGGAGAACATGGCCCTACCTCCCACACAATCTTTTTTCTCTAATGCCACAGGCACAGAGCATTATTCTTTCAGAATGTTCTTTGGGTTTTTCCAGTGGATCTTTCACATGCCCCATTTCACTGACGGGGAAAACCAAGACCGGAGTGTTAGCTTTCTCCAAATCTTGCCTTCCCTTGACCACAAATTGAAGACTTGTGTGAAGGGCTCCTGTCCAATAGCCAGGCTGATTCAAGCCCAGCAGACCCTCCCTCCCATTCTTATCCACCCACCCCTCTGCCATGAGCCTCATAACAGACTGTGGCAGGCCAGTCTGCCCCTGCAGAGAGGATCCTTCCTGGGTGTGTCCAAGCTCCCCTCAAGTGGCAGGCACCTCTCTCTCCTTTTCCCCACCCTCACCCATCCCCAGTGAATATGGGAATGAGCTGCCTTTACAGCACTGAGAATTTTTTTAAGCTGTAAAGTCTGATGGTGGAGAAATCAAAACTAGAACCATAAAACCCCAGACCCTTAGAAGGTGATGTCAGCAAGTGACTAGCCAGAAAAGGCCACTTCAAAAGCTCTGGTTGGCCCAGAACTCTCCTCCCACCCCACCTTTCAGCCCTTCCTGGAGCTTTTAACGAGCCTTTCTATGGCCTCTGGCTGGGATGGTTGAGAAGGAGCGGAGGTGTCAAGATAATACCTCTTTTTAAGATGCAATTAAAATCAGAGTTTTCTAGTATCTCTGCTTGGTGTGTGTGTGTGTGTGGTGTGTGTGTGTATGGAGGCCTGTCCTCATCTCCCTCTGCACTCACTGTAGCAAACAGCCATCTCACTTAAACAAATGGAAAATCAAGTGTCTTAATGGGTTTTCTCATTAAAGTGAAAGTACCACTGCAGGGAAGGAATTTCTCCTGTAATCTCTCTCCTCCACCTCTCTCCCCTCCCCTGCAAACAAGGAATTCTGTAGGATAAAACAGTTCCCCTCTTTTCCAAACCACTTATTGAACTGTTGACACTTTGGGACAGGCCAGCTTGCCCAAGGTCACATTGGGACTCAGGGATAGCGCCCCCACGACCTCAGTCTAGTGCTTCTGGCTCCGTCATTCCACCTGGGCTGGAGACCCACCGTTATGGGTCTGTGCTTGAGACTCTGAAATGGAGGCATCACTTAAGGCAGGCAGCTAAAGAGAAGATTGCTTTGATGGCTGCTTTAGACTGGAACTCATGGAAGGATGGAGGAAAGAGGCTGAGAGTTGGGAAGGTGAAGAGGTGTTCCAGGAGAAGGGGAACAGGGCAGAGCCAAAGGTCAGGAGTAAAGCTCTGAGACCAGGCAGGTACCCAAAGGTGGCTCCCCTGACCAGCACTGGCCTCCTGAGCAACTGCCCTGACCTGGGGAAGGGAGACAGGTCACAAGCCAAGCTCCCTTGGGCTGCAGGGCCAAATAAACATTAGCATTTTAGAGCTCTGCACTTATTTGTAGAGTTTGGGGACCGAATATGTTTCTACTTTTTATTTCAAACAGTTAGGAGCCAGTGTCCTTCCCACCTCTTTTTTGTTGAGTTTCTCGTAGACTGAAGGTCTTATGATTCTTTTCCTGAGTGTCAGGCTAAAGATGAGGTCTGCCTCCTACCCCGAATTCCCTGAGCCACAGAGGTTTTCTAAGGAGGGTCATGGGCTGCCTAAGACTTTGGGGATGGGCTGGGGGGAGATGGATCCTTTCCATTCCAAGTGCTCTCCAACAAGGTTAGTGATTCTGAATGGACAGTGCTGGGAACCTGCCTCCCCAGGGCCTGCAGGCAGCAGATCTTTTGACCCTCAGAGTTGGGGTTAGGTGGAAAGAAGACAGCTTGGAGGCCGCTGCTGCCTTCAGGAAGGCCACTGCCGCCTTCAGGAAAGGGTAGAGGGGGCTGGGTCATAGGCTGGGATGTGGGGGTGGGAGCCTGGACCGAGGGAAACTGCTGCCTGGGCAGATGGCCCCCGGAGGGTAGGGAGGAGAACGCCGGCGCTCAGGCCAGAGCGGGTGCTTCTCTTGGCATCCTCCTCTTTCTCCTCCTCACCAGTTTCCTAAACAGCTTCCACAAATAGAGTCATTAAAGCTGTGAAGGCAAAATGAAACCAAACAAGTGCGTTCTGTGCTTTTCTGTTTCTTATTTTTTCAAAGGAAATTAAAAATACCGTAATTAGAATAATACAAGGAGAGAGCATTTTCCGGAAGGCCTAGGGTATGGACACTTCCCAGCCACTGGGTTGGCTCCAGAGGGTTGGGGCTGGGGCGCCACCTCCCGCCCCCTTAGGATCTGCGATCTGCCGGGGCGCCGTGAGCATTTCCCCCGGCTCCGAGCATTTCCCTGAGCCTGGGGCAGGTGAGCCCCTCCTGAAGTTTTTTGGGAGAAGCTGGCATGCCGGCGCTGGCCTCGTCCCCCTACTGGGGGTTGGGTGGCGCTGGATTGGAACTCCGGCCCGGAGCCGCCGTGGCCGCTGTGCCCCCGGGAGCAGACAAGCCCGGGTGGAGCGCGCTGAGCCACAGGTCCCCGCGGCGTTCCTCCTGGTCTTTGGCGATGCTAATGGCAGCGAAAATATTTGCTGAAGTGCAGGCATAAATCAGCCTCCTCCCCGCTCCCCCAGCCCCACCCCCACCCCTTTTGTCTCCTCTTCCTTCTCTCCTAAAGCGCTGGGCTGCTGGGAGCGCCCGAATTTACCCTTTCCAACTAAGCGGCCTGATTAGCATTTCCGCCGCTTGGGGGGCTGGATTCTACCCTCTCCAGCGGCCCCCCACCCCCACTCCGCGCGTCCCCATCTCCACCTCCCTCGCCAGCCGAGCTAAATCGGTCTGCTGGAGCCCCGGGAGCTCTAACGCCACCGCCTAGCGAGTGAGTGCGCTGTGCCGCCCTCCTTCTCACCTCCCAGAACACGCTGCCCCCAGCGCTTGCAGCTTATCCGTTCGCCGCGCTGCTCGGCTCGGCTCGCTTCTCCGAGAAGGCAGGCTTGTGGGTGTGAGAGTATGTATTAAGGAGTGTGTGTGTGCGGGGGGGTGAGAATGTGTATTAAGCAGGTGGGCGGAGGTGGAGTTTGCAGTGGGAGGGGAAGGTGAGTACGGTGTTGCATTGGGGTGTCAGGCGTGCGTGGGGGCGAGGCGTGCACGGGGTGTGTGCTGGAGGATGGATGTGTGTGTTGAGGAGCGTGCCTTTTGTAACTCAGGATGTGTGTGTGTTTGGGTGTGGGGGGGGTGGCGTGCTGGGGGTGGGTGGGGGTGGTGGGTTGTGTGTGTTGTGGAGCGTGCATTTTGTACCTCTGGTGGTGTGTGTGTTGGGGTGGGGGGGGGGGGGGGCAATGTCATATGGGCACGCTTGTGGTGTGTTTGTGTATAAATAGGTATGTGTAATGTGGGGACAGTGAGTCACCACTAGGCATGGGAAGCTCCATCCATTGTATTCTGTTGGGGATTCCTCTTCTGGATGGGACACAGGCCATTTGCTTGTCAGCATTAAAGAGACCTCATTTTGCCCCTCACCTGCACTGTGAGCAGGGTTTGGCCTGAGTGCCAGGTTCTGCTGTTGATAGGGCAGAGGACAGCTTTCCCTGCTGAGTCAGATGGGACAGGCCTGACTGAAGGTGGTGCTCCAGAGGTCGGAAGGTTGTCAGAGATGGACCCTAAGCCAGCCCAGCTGCTTGGGCTACTGCCCCCAGGAAGACCAGGGTCCCAGACCGGGAGTCTCCTTGCAGTGAGCTTCCAGCTTCCCCAGAGCATGGGAGCGGCTGTGGTTTGGAGATCTCTCTGAACTGGGTCAGCTCATGCTTCAGCCTGTCTCCCCCAAGGGGAATGAGGTCTCCTCTGGAGTTTGCTGGAGAAGGGGCCAGCAGAGCTTGAGTGGGTGGGATCCCTGGTGGAGAGCCCCATCTCAGGCTGACATGGCTGGGGCCTGGGACTCGCAGTGGTGGCAATTGAAAGAGGACACACCCACAGACACACCCACACACATGGACTCCACTGTCCTTACCACTTTCTTGGTCACAGAAGCGCTTCCCTGCGTTCCCAGGGCTGGCCACAGGAAGGACTGTCATCCCTTTAACTCGAGGATAAGATGGACTGACTGTTCCAGAGCAGAGAGGCCCACAGGAGAATCACAGTCGCTTTACAGTTTACAAAGCCTGTAAAACTGTTGCTTTACAGTTTACAAAGTCTTTCATATGTGCAACCACACTTTGTCCTTGTAAGAACCTACCGAGGAGGTGGAAGCTCACTTAGGAGGCTGAAGAGGCAGGACTGGGACCCAGGTTTATGTTAGTCAGGATTCTCTAGAGGGACAAAACCAGTGGAACAGATACATACATATATATATATATATATATATATATATATATATACACACATATATATATAAGTGTGTGTGTATATATATATATGTATATATATATATATGAGAGTTTATCAGGTCTGTATCTATACACAAAGGAGAGTTTATTAAGTATTACATATATTAGATATATATATATGTATATATGAGAGTTTATTAAGTATTAATGCACACAATCACAAGGTTCCACAGTAGGCTGTCTGCAGGCTGAAGAGCAAGGAGAGCCAGTCTGAGTTCCAAAACTGAAGTACTTGGAGTCTGATGTTCCAGGGCAGGAAGCATCCGGCATGGGAGAAAGATGTAGGCTGGGAAGTCAGGCCCATCTCTCTTTTCACATTTTTCTGCCTTCACATTTTTCTGCCGCTGGCAGCTGATTCAATTATGCCCACCCAGATTAAGGGGGGGTCTGCCTTCCCCAGCCCACTGACTCGAATGTTAATCTCCTTTGGCAACACCCTCACAGACACACCCAGGATCAGTACTTTGTATCCTTTCATCTAATCAAGTTGACACTCAGTATTAACCATCACAAGGTCAGAACTCCTAAGCAGCCCTGTCCGCAGCCCTCGAGGAGGTGCTGTCTGTAACGGATGCTGATGTCGATCTAGAAATGTTAAGTGGCATTCAGAGAGTTGCAGATGCCATATGAGGGTGACATGATATGCAGTGAAGAGCAGACAGAGCCAAGGTTCTAAGGCATCGGGCTTCCTGGAGGGGTAATGAGTGCCAGACCTTGCCTCTGTCCTTTTCTGGTCCTTCTGAGAGCATGTCCTGAAGAGAGGATGGGAGGTGCTAGCTAGCTGGGCATGTGGGCAGGAGTGCCAACTGACCTCTCCCTACTCTTGGGAAATTTGTCCTTGTTAGCATCTGCTCTGTTCACCATCTTGGGGTGGACACCAATCCTTGGGGAACCAACCCTCTGGCCCCATTTCCTCTTCTAGTGTCCCAGGTTCAACTGAATGTGTGTGCCTGGGTCACAAGCCCTCTCAGCTGCTTCTGACTCTGGGCTAGGACCGGGGAAAGGCCTGGATGCACAAGGCTTTCTTCTTCTTGGATCTCTCTGTGTGGCTCCCAAAAGTGGAATGAGCCCAGAAAATACTTTCTAAGCACTGGTAGGGATCATGTTGGGGATGGGGCCATGGGGAGGCATTTCCCTAACTTTTTGCCATGTCCCCACTAGAGAACACAAAGCAGGTAAGAAGGGCAGGAAAGAATCCTCCGCCTAGCACTTCTGTGAGCCATTTGCCAGGGGTGGGGGTGGGGGGATCGTTTGTCGTCACCACCTCTGGGAACCCCCAGCTGCTCTGTTTCCACACACACCCCTCCCCGGGGCCTTGGCTTCTGGTGCAGAAGAGTGCGTGGCATGGCCAACTGGAATTCTGAGGAGGTTAACATGGCCTCCCAGCATTGTCACTGACTAACTTGGTGGCCTTGGGCAGCTCACCTAACTGGACTGTGCCTCCATTTCTCACCTGTAAAATGGGGGTAATAATAACATCATCCTTAGAATTGCCTTGAGGGTCTCATGAGCTGATGTATGGTAAAGCCCTTAGCACAGTGCATGGCGCCCGGCGAGCACTCAGGGCCTGTTGGCATGCAGCCTGCCCTGGAGAGAGCCCAGCGATGCAGCATCATCTTCCTCCACGGGAGTGAAAGCTGGGAGGTCAGGGCCGGGAGTCTCAGCCTCTCCTGGCCGAGGAGTTAGGAGACTCTGGTTCTTGCTGTTCGGTTTTTGTAAGACCTTGGGCAAGTGCCTCTCCCTGTCTTGAGTTTCTAATTGTTTGGTCTCCCTCCTTATCTGTAAGTCTGGAATGGGGCAAAGGTGGAAGGATGATGCATAAGGATGTGGGGGTTTTGTCTGGTTCTGTCTGAAGAGGCCCCAGCAGCTAGAAAGCAACAGAGGTAGCTGAGGCCCAGAACCACTGTGTTTACAGAGGCCCCTCCGGAAAGTCAATATATTGACTGGAATGCCCTTGCACACATTATGCGGCCCTGGGTCTCTCTCTTTGAAGCCATAAATCACCCTCTGGGACTTCGGTCCCTTTTTCCTGCTCCATAAGCATCTCCTGCCTCAGAGACTGAGAACCCCAGATACCAAGCAGGGCCCAGGAGGTAGAGAAGGGCCCCATTGGCAGAGGCAGCCTGGGTATGTGTGAGAAGGGGCCTGTGGTCCCCCATGCTTGTCAACCACTCCAAAGTTCAAGTGCGCCCTGCTGAGGGTGTGTTAGGGACAGACTTTGCAGACCTGGACCCATGCCATGCATGATTTCATTTATCAGACGCAAGGGGAGGCTAATCTTGAGGGTCGGGGAATGAGGACTCCCATCTCCACATAGGGTATTGGAACACCAGCCCACCCTAAAACTTGAGGCACATGTGCATTCATTCTGTCTGAGCAAGTGCTGAGCTCTGCGGTCAGAAGTGGAAAAAGCACAGGCCCGACTGTTGAAGAACTGATGGGCTTTGTGCTGCTGCTTGAAGCATGGGCCAAGTGCCGGGCCTGTGATGCTGGGGTGCAAGGTGGGTTAAGATGATGCAACAGAGAGAAACCATTCAAGGATGAGCTGAGATATGTGTGTCTTTGGAGGGGTCTTGTGCGAATATTTAGAGGGCAGGCTATGCAGTCACATTACTCGGGTTCAAATCCTGGCAGTGCCACCATCTGGCTGTGTATCTTAGAGCAAGTTACCTACCCTCTCTGAGCTTAGTTCTGAGCTTAGTTTCTTCACTTGTAAAATAGGAGTAGTAATAGCACCAGTCTCATCAGATTTGGGGATAAATGAGATTATGTATAAAAGTGCTTTGCATATTCTGAAGCGCTGAGTAGCATTCGCCGTCATCGTTGTGATCATCATCATCATGTGGGTGGAACATGTATTGGGTGGAACAAAGGGAAATGCCTATGATGTTGAGAGGAAGAAGCTCTTGTGGCCTGGGTGGTCAGAAAAGGCTTCCTGGAGGAGGGAAGGTTTACACTTGACTGGCCCTTGAAGGATGAGAGACTTTGGGTAAATGGAGAGTGTGACCCTGCTAGGGGATGTGCACGTGAAGGCATGGCTGGGAATGTCTGGCACATCCACCCAGGAGACACATGCTACATTCAGCTTCTGACTCATATCTGATCACCTAGCAACTCAAGACTTCTAGGGCCTGAGGTCTCTTTGTACAATGGAAAGAGCCCCAGGCATTAGGATTTGAATCTTCTGGAAGTACCTGGTCAGGTGGCTCACCCTCTGCATCTCAGCTTCCCCATTCGTGAGGTAGGCATGATTCCACCACCTCCACCAGGTGCTGGTGTGATGTGAACTAACACATATGCAGTCTTGGCAGAGTGGGTGCTCTGTGGATTTCTATTGCCTTCCCTTCTCTTCCTGCCCCTCCTCCACCCCACAATCTAGCTGACCCCTGGCTAGGACTAGGGCTGGGCCTGGGCCTGATTCTCTCCCTGTGCATCTCTGGGCAGAACAGGGGGACAGAATCTCCAAGTGGCAAGTGGCAGTTTCCAGGTTGGCCAGAGAGCCAGGGAAAGGGGCAGGAAGAGAGAAGCTGCTCTTTCTGGTCCCTGGTGCTTACCTGGGCCTGCCCTGACCCAGGAGGCATCCCCATGGGGTCTTCTGCTGAGATCACCCAGGAGCCTGCAACCCTCAGCGGCCCCAAGCGGCGTCCGGAGGCATTACTGCCTTCAGGAGACAAAGCCCAAGGAAAGCAGCTCTGTAATGCGATCAGAGGCGCCCGCCTGCCTGGCTGGGGACCTGGACACCCATGCAGGATGCAGAACTTACAAGAAATTGAGCGAAGAATTCCAGGAAAGTTGTCCCTGTCTCCCTCCCCCATCCCTGTCCCACCTTTGATCATTCTGTGACACATCAGGGCAGAGTGAGATTCAGAGTGAGCAGTAACCTGTGGTGGGGTGGAAGTCTGTCGGATGGGGCAGCCTGCATTCTTTCCCTTTCTTTGTCACCAAGCCAGGGCCCCAGGGATGGGGAGACAGGTTCAGCAGGGGCAGGCGGGTTGGATTGAAACGACTAGATGATGGCAGAGCAGCTGTGGCACTAGGTGACTAGGGAGACTGGGTCTGATTTTGCTCACTCATGTGTATTCCTGGCATCCAGAGGTACTGGATAAATCTCTGTAGAATAGATGAATGAGAACTCACGGTCAGGCCTTACTCATGAGAGGTAGCTGTGATTTTGTCCCAGCTGCCCATGGACCTGCTGCTGTGGATGAGTAACTGAAGAATTAGAAGATTCTCATTCTTTGCTTCCAGCCTTCCTCTCCTGCCTGCCTGCTTCCCTCCCTTCATTATCTGCTGCTTGCTTTCTTTCAACACTGTGTGCCCAGCGCGGTGGAAGCCAGAGCAAAGTCTTCAGTGAGCAGAGCCCCTAGGTAGGAAGGAATTTGTTCACTAAATCCAGTGGAGCCACAGAAAATTATCCAAGTTTTGCAGTCAAGTGCCCTTGGCCCCTTTACATGGAGAAAGCAGACTGGCAGACGCTCGCTGGGCTGGTAAACTTCGTACTTATCTGCAGGGTGGCCCTAGTAAGGCACAGCTGGTCCGGGCTGCTTTAAAATGTTTGTTTCCTACTCGTAGCCACAAGCCCATTATCACTTCTCTCCACCTTGCCTTCTAGTGGCTCAAGAGAACGCCCACTGCATGGACACTGGCTCTGAGGCCTGAGAGCAAGTGTGGCTGAGCAGGTATATCTAAAGACCATGGCCAGATCTGACTCCAGGCCTCAGCCCTCTATAGCAATTGCTACCAACCTCTTAGTAGGAGCTGGGCTTGGTGCAGGAGAGTATTTCTGGCCACAGGGTCTGGCTGATCCAGACTCTCAGTGGCACCATGTCCACTGACATCTTTGAGAGATTAAACATCCTCAGGAAGCGGCAAGCCTGGCCCAGCAACCATCCTCAGCTAGGGTCTCACTTTTCCTTGTCAGGGGACCCTGCCACAGGCTGACCTGGAATTCCTCCCTGGCAGCCCAGGAAAGCCAAGACTGCTGGGCACAGGGACCCCTGCTGCAAATTTGATCCAGCCCCCCTACCCCGACCTACACACACACACAAAACAACAGCAGGAAAAAATCCAAGTTGTGGATTTGGAAAACTGGATTCTTTTTTTTTTTTTTTTTGAAATGAAAAACTGTATTCTAATCCTAGCCAGGTCGCTAATTTGCTTTGTGACATCGGGCTAGTCCTTTTCCCTCTCTGAGCTTCCTCTGTCCAAATGAAGAGGTTCTGCCCTGGAATCAGAAAACCTGGCTCCATCATTAACTGCAATTTCATGAGCCTGTATCTTCTCACTATAAAGTGGGGCCCCGATTGGTTGTTGGGGACATTAAAGGAGATGGACATGGTCAGTGAAGGTCGGTTTTCTTTTCTTTCCACCCAGAAGGAAATCCACAAATCGCTGGATCTCACCTTCCAGTGGGAATTTGGATTCCAAATCCACAGAACCCACCGCCTTCTTTCTATCTGATACTCCCTTTTTGACACGGGCATATTAGACATAAGGTAGAGAGGGGTTGTCCTAAGGACTTCTGAGATGCCTTCCAGCCTTCAAAGCCCATCACCATAAAGCACTGTGGGTACAGTTCAGGAAGGCCTGTGGGTTGATTTGGTAATCGTTTGGGGGTTATCAGCGAGGGGAGAGCCTGCCTTGTTATCCATTTAGGAAGAGCACTGGACTAGGAGTCTAGAATCTTCAGCTCTAAGGCCAAATCTGTCTCTGTGTGATAGGCAAATCCCACCCACCTTCTTTGAACCTCAGTTTACTCATTGGCAAAAGGAACAAAAGAAGCTGAATGCCAGGTAGGGCCAAGTGAGAAAACACCCCGAGAGGTGCTTTGGACACTGTTCCCCAAACCCCCAGGGCTGCTGATCTGAGGCAGCAGGAGGCCTGCAGGGCAGCCCTGGACTAGGCGGTGCATCCTGAGAACTGCTGCCTGTGGGGCAGGGATGGGAGGGTCCACGTGCCCATTTCCCTGGCTTCTCCCATGCCTGGCTGGCCACGGCCGTTGAGCTCAGTGACAAGAGTTTTGGCTACTTCTCACCCATCTTTGTGCCCCCATCCCCTGACCCCGTTGCACACCCCACATCCCAGAACATAGGAGGCCCGGGTGCCACGTCAGAGAAGGTTAGTGTCAATGCCGGGTTTGATGCTGTCTGAGCCAACACACCATCTGCCGTGCCCACCAGAAGTTACATAATCCCTCGGCCGGCTGCCCATTCTTAGAAAACGGGGCAGGCAGGCCCAGCAGGGAGTAGAGAGTTAGAATTTTCTTCTCTGCATTATGTTCCTTCCCAGCCCACCACATCCCTGGACCAGTCTTTGCTCTGAGTTGCTCCCACACTGTTCAGAGCCTGAGACATAAAAGCCAAGGCAGAGAGAGGCTGAAGTTGGAAGGGGACATGATGGGTCTTGAGGACTGCTTGCCACCATGCCACACAGACTCCAGGACACCCTGTAGACACTGCCTGCTGGCAGCACACCTGGCTGGCCACACCTTGCCAGCCCCTCACACCGCTCCTCTGCTGAGCCTGCAGTGGGTTGAGGAGGACCACTCAACCTTCTAGGACAAATAAAGTCTCCTTCCCACCCACTAGTTCCTGCAGAGATATTCCCTTTCCAAAATCTTATTAGATCATAGCATTATTTATTTATTTATTTTTATTTTTTTGAGACTGTCACCCAGGCTGGAGTGCAGTGGCGCCATCTTGGCTCACTGCAACCTCTGCCTCCCAGGTTCAAGCGATTCTCCTGCCTCAGCCTCCCAAGTAGCTGGGACTACAGGCGGGTGCCACCACGCCTGACTAATTTTTGTATTTTTAGTAGAGATGGGTTTCACCAAGTTGGCCAGGATGGTCTTGAAATCCTGACCTTAAGTGATCCACCCACCTCGGCCTCCCAAAGTGCTGGATAACAGGTGTGAGCCACTGCACCCGGCTGGAGACCATTATTCTAAGTAAAGTAACTCAGGAATGGAAAACCAAAAATCATTATGTTCTCACTTGCAAGCGGGAGCTAAGCTATGAGGATGCAAAGGTGTAAGAATGATATAATGGACTTTAGGGACATGGGGGAAGGGTGGGAGGGGGTGAGGGATGAAAGACTACATATTGGGTAGAGTGTGCACTGCTTGGGTGATGGGTGCATCAAAATCTCAGAAATCACTACAGAAGAACTTATTATCCATGTAACCAAATATCACCTGTTCCCCAAAAACTATTGAAATTAAACACACACACACACACACACACACACACACACACACACACACCCTAGTCCTAAAGTTGGTATCTTATTTAATGGGGAAACACTAAAGGTACTTTCAATAAGATGAGTAATAGATACCCTGCTAGTATTCACCTCTGCTAGTATTCACTACTATGCTAGAGGTATTAGCCAATGTGATTAAATGAGAGAAGCCAATTAGAAGCATTAGAAAAGGTTAAAGAAGAAGTAAAACTATTCCTACCAGATAGTGAAACATACTATAAAGCCTCTGTAATTAAAACAGTGTGCTTACTGGTGTGTGAATTGGCAAATAGACCAACGATAATAGTAAGTTCAGAATTAGACTGAAATGTCTATGGAAATACAGTCTATAACAAAGGTGGTATCATAGGTCACTGGGGTAAAGACAGGCTCTTCAATAGATGGTGCTCGGACTACTGGGTAGCCATGTGGGAAAAGGTGAAATCTGATTCAAGCCTCACACCATACAGAGAGATGAACTCCAAGTAGATTTGGGATCTAGATGCAAACAGTGATACAACTGCTAAACGAAAACATGAGTAAATTCCTTTTTAACCTTGGGGGTGGGAAAGGCTTTCTAACCATGGCTTAAAATCCAGAGGCAATAAAATAAAAAACTGGTCACTTTTATTACATAAAAATTTTTAAATTTTTGACAAAAATCACAAAACAAACCAAGTCAAAAGACACAGTATTTGACAAATTGAGAGAACTATTCATAACATATGCCACAGACAAAGAGCTAATATTTATAGTATATAAAGTGATTTTAGATATCAAGGAACAAAGGTTCAAGCCCTAACAGAAAGGTGGAAAAAAAGACAGGAACAGACAATTCACAAAGTAAGATAGAACAATGACCTTCAAACAGACTCACTCAGAATTAGAGAAACACATATTAAAACAGCTACGAGATACCATTTCTCAGTTATCGGATGGGAAAGCATTAAGCACTATGGCCTCACATTATATATACATATATTATATATATATAAATATATATATATAGTTGAGGGGGCTTGAGCACATGAGGGGCGCCTACTGGGCCTGCTCTGTGCCCACATTGGCCATTTTGCATGCATTTTCTCACTCGGTCTTTGCAATGACTCTGGGAGGAAGGTCTTAGCAGCAGAGCAAAATGGGGCTAGGAGAAGTGAAGTGACCCACCCTAATCTAGCTTTTAGTGTCTGGGCTGCTTCTAGGTTCAACCCTAGCTTTTGGACTCCAGATTCAGTGATCCTTCCATGAGCCTACCCTACACCCCTTCCCCAAGACAGGGCCTGGGTCTTACCCCTGCAAACCTTCCTCAATGCCTAGCGGGTGCTGGATGCTCTGGAGTTACTTGTGGAGTGCCTGGGTGGTGAGGGAATTGAACTTGGAGCTGCTTTATCAAATGTAGACTCCTCCAACGTGATTGTGGCCTCCCTAAAGAGCTGTTGATCGGTGGACGGAACTGGCCTTTCCCACAGGCCAGTGAGCCAGCCTCAGTCAGCCCGTTTACCATTTTAAGGATTGGTCAGAGAGAGTAGGTGTTTGTGGGTGCATGGGGAGCAACAAGCCCCAGGGGCTGATCAGCTGGTCTGCCAGAAAAGAGGCTGAGCCAGACCTCAGCTCCTCCAGAAAGTGGAGGGGACCCTGGGAGGATGGTGTGGGGCATGATTGCCGGAAGGTCCTGCTCCAAGCCTGAGAGTTCTGCTTACCAGTCAGTAAGTCATTTATTACACCCTTGAGAGTGTCCTCCTCCGCCCCTGCCTCTGGATCCTGAGGAGTTTGCAGAGGTGGGGCAGGGCCGGCTGAGGGTCTGGCCTCTCCAGGGAAAGGGGCCACCAGAAGCGTGGATCAAGCCATCCGCCCTCCTTCCCATCACGGCCCACTGGACCAGAGCGCTTGCCCGAGCCCCCAGAGGCCCTGATCTCTGCTAGAAGGACAGGCTAAACAGAAATTCCCCAGGGCCTTGGGGCATCTCCCTCTCACTCCCCTGGACTTCCTTTCCAAGGCTCCTTCTGGGGAGTTGTGCTTCTGGGGTGGAGCATGTAGTTCTCAGAGATTCTTAGGAACTGAAGTCTGGCGGACCCTATAAAGGGGTGCATGAGGGCCCCGCATCCCTTGGCTTGAGTAAAAGCTGGTGGTGAGAATCAGCCCCATGCCATCTGGCTGTCCCACCGTTGCCTGCCCGTTGCTCCCAGGCACAGAGCGCTGTTGCAGGCAAAAACACCCTCGTATTGACTCAACGGCCCCACAAAGTGTGTGTTTTCACTGCCCTTTTACAGCTGGGGGCAGACAGGGCCTTTTACAGCTCTGGAGACAGAGCTACCTCCTGAGCTACACTGTTACCATCCGAATTTTCACCCCTATCGCCTCCTCTCTGCTTTTGCCTTAGTTTGGTGGCTGAGAAAGATTATGAAAAGAAGCACTGTAGGCTGGGCATAGTGGCTCACACCTGTAATCCTAGCACTTTGGGAGGCTGAGGTGGGTGGATCACCTGAGGTAAGGAGTTCGAGACCAACCTGGCCAACATGATGAATCTCCATCTCTACTAAATAATAAAAAAACAAATTAGCTGGGTGTGGTGGCAGGTGCCTGTAATCCCAGCTACTCAGGAGGCTGAGGCAGGAGAAGGGCTGGAACCCAGGAGGCAGAAGTGGCAGTGAGTGAGCCAAGATTGTGGCACTGCACTTCAGCCTGGGCAACAGAGCGAGACTTCATCTGAAAAAAAAAAAAAAAGAAAAAAAAGAAGCATTGTAGACCATTCTAGATTGCCCTTCAAGGACACCCTGTCTTACCTCCATGCTTTCCCTAGGGGAACTCAGCTGGGGATTAGGAGGAACCTGAGGGCTCTTGCTCTTATTGGTCAGAGTGAGGAGGGGCACAGGCCTGTTCCAGAGCCAGGATCTCACCTCCACTCCATGACTCAGCGAGGGAAGCTGCTGACCCCTGAACACACCACAAAGCCAAGGCCAAGCAGGTTGAAGACTGGCAGTCCCTGGCCTCTAGCCCTCCTTGCTACACCACAACGGTGGACCTCAGACTGAGCAGGGCAGGCCAGTGGCCAAGGTAGAAATCTCTTTCAATGGCTTGTCCACCAAGTGACCTGGGGACCTAGGCTGCCTCTCTGGGAAGGGACGTTCCAAAGACAACCAGCCACCTTCTCTTTGCCCTCCTCACCTCATCAGGCCTCTGGCCGCTGGTATGTGGGCTTCCCGCCCCATCCCTGGAGCCTGGCACAGCCTCCCTTTAGATGCTCATCATGAGTGGACAGCTGGGACCAGCCTTCCCCATAAGGGAAATTCCAGATCCTACCAAATTCCAAATTCCATGGCCTTATCTGGCACCATTCTGTCTGGCCTATGACAGGCTTCCTTGTGTGGGAGGAAGGACCTCTGCCCACAGAAAGATTATGGGGCAGGGAAGCAGGGAAGTTGGGGTTCCCCACCTTCCTACCACTCAAGCTCCCTGGGTATGTCACAGACTTGTACCATGGCTGGAACACACAGGGTGTTTATATGGCAAGCAGCCAGCATATCTGCCCTTCCAGCAGATTTGGGGTGGGGATGGGGGTGAAGACAATGGGCTTGACAGCAGCAAGCGACCTCCGTGGTGAAGTCATTGTCCCATTTAACCCTGTCAGAGCAGAGATGCTACATCAAGGCAAAGCACTTTCTCTGAGCTTCAGTTTCCCCGTCTGTTAAATGAGGGGGTTGGACTAGCGAACGTAGAGTTCCTATAGCTTTTAGCTGTGCATTGTAAAGTCCCCTCAGCCCAGCAGACTGTGGAATTTCCTGAGGGGCAGAGGGTGCCATCGTGACACCCACTGGCCTCTTCCAAGCATTTCCTGCCAGGCATCCTAAAAACACAGTGGAGGGGAGGTGGGGGTTGGCGAGAGTGAGGGCTCGGCCGCGGATGGAGTTGTCACTTCACACATCAGCAAACATCCCTCTGTGGCACTGAGCTTGGCGTGGCTGACTTCTTGTCATCCAGGTCTCGGCTCCAATGTTCCCTCCCCAGAGAGTCCTTTCCTGGCTCCCTGCCTCTTACTCTTCTTCTAGCACTTCTTGCCATCTGGAATGGTTGTTTGAATATAGACTTATGTGTTGCCTCCCCAGCCCGGGTGTACACTCAGCAGCGTACCCTCGACGCTCAGAACAGTGCCCAGCACACAGTGAGCACTTGTGAACAGGCGCTCAGCAAATGAAAAACCACAATTGTACATAAAAATATTAAGAGTTTTTTTTTAATGTACATGCCTGGCCTTTACCCTAAACGTTCTGGTTTAGGGACTGTGGGCCGGGTTTGGACACAGGAATTTTGACAGGTGATTCTGCTGCACACTTAGGTTAAAAAGAGACTAGCTTGGTAGTTCTCAACCTTAGCTGCACAATGGGATCACCTGGCACCGAGGTCTCACCCAGAAATCGGTCTTGGGTTCTGGCTTGGGTGTCAGGATCTTTAAAAGCCCCCACCAGTGGTCCTCTTGTGCAGCTAAGGTAGAGGAACCTGGGACCTGAGGATCTCCAAGACCTCTCTGATCCAAAATTCTGCATTCTGGTAAAGTCCTGCGAGGTGAAGCCACTCTGTTCCACACAGCAAACTGAATTCTCAAATGCGGGAATCTCTTTGCTGAACCCTCCTGCAAAGATGAAGAAAGGGATATCCTGTTTGACCCTCGTAGATGAGTTGAAAGCATTGCCAGGAGCCTTGTGGTCCGTCTTCCACGACTGCCCAGGAACTCCCAGGAACCGCCTGTGGCTCTGCACAGCCCCCAGCACCTCCTTTTCCTGGCAAGCCGGCTGAGCTGTGTTGAAACCTGTCTCATCTCCTCCTCTGATAGCACACAGTTTTAAATAAGATCTTCATTTACCAGAAGTTCACACCACTGCGTATGTGTTATATGAGAAGCAGCAATCTTGTGTTCATGGGGGAAATGCAGTCAGGGAGGGTGGAGGAGAGCTGACTGCAGTGGGAGCGCACAAGGAGGGAGGAACTTGCGGAGCCCGAGCTGGTGGCCTGGCCCTGGCCCCAGCCCTGGCAGTGCCATGCTCCTCTTGGCTCAGCGTGGGGCTGGAGGGGGAGGGGCCCCGCTCTGCAAGCTGACCTCAGCTGCTGGAAGGCTTGGAGCAAATGTGATGTCACTGTGAGCTCTGCCAGTTGGCAGCCCTGGCGTTGCTTTGGGTCATTTACATGTCTTCAGTTGGTTAAGAAGGAGCTCTTCCTGCCGATTTATTAGTTGCCTCCTGCCTAGCCTTGGAGGCTGTGATAGGAAGGGATTTGGTGGCCATGGATGGATACCAGTCCCCCGTGGCCATCCTGCCTCACTTCCCAGCACAGCCTGCTATGCAGCATGTGAATAAACAAATTTCAGTGGATGGGACTTGATAGTTTCCAGGGTGTTTTCATGCACTCCTCCCAATCCCTCTGTGAGATGGGCATGATTATTTGATTGTGCAGAGGGAGAAACCGAGGCTCAGGGAGGTTGAGTGTCTTGTACACAAAGCGGCAACCTTACTCCGGGATTTCCATCAGCTCTGTCCGCACCTGATGAGGGACTGGTGGGCAGGTCGCTGTCCCTCTCAATGTGGTCTGGGGCATTTCTGCTTCCACAGCATTTGTCCATTCTGATGGCCTAAATGTGCCAAGAGAGCAGGGACCAGGACCAGTGTGCTCTGTGACCTGGCACAAGGCTGTTTCTGCCTCAGACCTCGATTCCCCTAAAGCGAGAGTTGGATTGGGCAATCTTTCAGGAAGGTAGGACCCTTTGGCTCTTCCTTGCAGGTTTTCAAGTGTGTCCTGGCACCGAGGACATGGGGAAGAGGGTCCTGCAGTGGCCCCATCACAGGGTCCATAGTACAAGGTCAATGCGCTTGTAATAAATATTGAGCTAACCAATGCTGAGCCGCATCCCCAGCCTCTGAATAAATAAAACGTTGCCCAGAATAACAGCCCGGAAGATGCTGGCGGCTCCAGCCAGCTCTCACCTTTGCCTCTCTCACTGGCCAAGCTCGCCCCTATAGTCCCTTGTCTCCTCCTCCCCTCCCTCTCCCCAGTCCAGGGTCCATCACTCTAGCTCCAGAGGTGGCCACCGTCCCAGCCTGGCTTTCGTTTCTAGCTCTGCAGCCTGCATCCCCCTCTCCCAGTCCCTCAGCTGCCATAGCAGCTAATGAGGACCAGCCCCTACAGATGGCAGCTGGGGGACAGGCCAGCCAGGTTCTGGTGGGGCTGGGTTGGGGCACAGGGGCCTGGAGGTAGGGCACAGGAGAGCGTGTCTATAATCCCCAGCACCAGACAGAAGCATTTCCTTCTTCTTCAGGACCCTGGCTGGCATGTCTTCCTCTGGCCTCTCCCTGGGAGATGAACTGGTCCAACTCCTGCAGGAGGCCATCCCACTCCAGCTGCTCCTGGCTGACGCCGCCAGGAGATTAGAAACAGGGTCCACAAGGGAACTTGGCCCCAGGGTGTTCCAGGCCATGCGGGCACACTTGGTTTGATGCTTCTCTGCCTGATGGGTGTGTGAGTATAAGTTCCATGTTTCCTGGCTCCCTTCTTCTTACGGTTCAAGTTTCTCAGGGGCAGAGCCTGTTAGGTCAAGTGTGAAGTCACAGAATGTTAGCACTGAAGAGACATCTTCCTCATTTTATAGATAAGGAAATTAACCCGGGGTTGGGGGCAGAGATAAGGCCACTTGCCCAGGGTCACACAGCCAGGAAGTGGCAGAAGAGCCTGGGCTCGAACCCAGATTAGGGCCTGTGCCCTTGGCCTGCACTTGACACTGCCCCCTCCAGGGTCTTTCGCTGGGGCCTCCACGGAGATAAGTCTTCATTCTTGGGATTCAGCCCTGGCCCAGAGAAGTCCAAGCCAGGGAATCGAAGCTTCTTGGTCCCAAGATTAATGGACTGCCCTGGGGAAACTGCCCCATCTGAAAACCTGCTCTCTGCTCTATGAAAAGGACCTTCACCGTGTTGTGGGGTTTCACTGAGAGTGTTCGGGGGCCATCGGAAGAAGCAGAGCCCCTTGTATGACCTTCCTTTGGTCCCTCAAGCTGTGTGAGAACCAGCAAGAAGCCCCTGGGGTGGGAGGCTCAAAGCCCCCAGCAGAACACACCCTCCCTTTGCTAGGCCCTTTCTAGATGGTATCTCTGGGAGAAGCCTAATAGCTCAGTGCAAGAGGCATGTGGGGTTTCATCCCCATTCTACAGGTGAGAGCACCTATAGGTACAGCTACAATACTCAGCCAGAGTCTGGTGGCTAAAACAGTTCCCCAGCCAGTTCCAGGCTGCTGGGTCTAGGGGCCCTGCTGCCTTGTTAGGAACTTGGGGGACTTGGGAACCTGGGCCCCTCTTCCTCTGTTCTGTTTGCAGAGGTCCCAGAGTCCTGAACACATCTTGTATCAGGGAGACCCATCCTCAGAGCTGGGCTGAGGGGACAGGATTTGGCATCCAGATCCCCTCCCCAGCAGGCCGGATTCCCACTTGTCTCCTGGCCCAGAAGGAGAGGCCATCCCCTCCCCACCACCAGCGCCCAGGGTGGCCCTTCCTCCCCTGCCCTGGCTGCAAGTGCCTGGCCTCTGCTGCGGGACTCCCTGCCCTGCTGCTGCTGCCTCTGACAGACATTCCGCCCCAGAAGATAAGGATCCTGTCTGGCGCCGGACTGCTTTTTTTTCCTCTTTCTTCCCAAATCTGTTCCCTGATTATCTGCAGACAGCCCCTTGCTAGGGGGCCACCAGGAAAGGGGCCCAGACCACAGACAAAGACAGGAGGGGTGGGACCAAGAGGCCTGTAGCCACCAGACCTCCCTCTAGCACCATCCTCCCCTCCGAACTCCTCTGGGGGCTGGATGACCATTTGCTGAGCCCCCACTGTAGCCAGAGCCCCGAACTCAGCAGAGAGCTGAGGACTGGTTTCCCTGGGTGCGACTGACCCACTTCAGCGGGAAGAAGAGGGGATGTGGACTAGGGGCCGTGCCAGTGTGGGCTGGGATGGGGACAGAGGGTGGGGTTCCTTCCGTGGTCAGCATTCCTCAGCTTTGGGCCTGGAGAGCACCCAGAGGGGATGTGGCGGAGGCTTCAGCCAGCCAGACGGCCACGTCCTGTGGGAGACGCTGGCCCTTCCCAGGCCAGACAGTGGGAGGACACTTAGGGACGGGCAGGGGGGTCCCAGGGGGCTCCCGGAGCCCAGCCCCTAGCTCTGAGGACTAAGTTTAGAGAATGGCCAGGGCTGGGGTGGCCTCTTGGCCTCAGCCTGAAAAGGAAGGGCTGCTCGGTACCAACTGGGCCTCAGACCAGGCACCATCGTGGAATTCCAGCCGTAGAGTGCCCGAGCTGCTGAGAGTCCCAGAGAGCATCTGGTCGTATTTGGGCCATCTATAGACAGAGGGACCCATGTGGAAGGCAAAGGGATCATCCCCACCTCAGCCACTGGCATGTCAGGAACCTGCAGCGTGCCGCATGGGTCCTACTGCCTTGGGAGCTGGGAGTCCCAGTTCAGGTCCACACTCCACCACTAATATGCTATATGACTTTAGGCAAGTTCCTTGCCCTCTCTGGGTCTCACTCTTCAACTGTAAACTGAAGAGGCCTTCTGGTGGGGGGCAGGAGGGAACAGTGGAGATCTGAGCCCAAAGACCTTTCCAAATCTTGTCAGACTCCTCAGGTTGCTGGGAAGACCAAGTGAGATATTGGAGGTGACACCTTGGCTTGGAGTAGGTGCCCCATGAATATGAGTATGTCCAGCCCTTGACAGCTCAGACTAGGGGTCCCCAGGACTGGGCAAAGCCTGCTGCTGAAAGCCTGGGCAGTGGAGTTCCCCTCTGTGAGAATGTGCTCGTGCAGCCTTTGAAAAAGACCCTACATCTTCCCTGCCCCCAGCGTCCATTGCCATGCCCGTCCCGCCCCACCTAAAACACCATGTGGGGGAAGGGAAGCAATGCAAGATCATTTTTTTATGGCTTCCTGGCCCCGGAGCCAGAGGGCTGAGGATCGGGTGGTGTGGGCCGGATTCCTGAGCCCCCCCTTTTGAGCCAGCTCGTAAATATGAAGCCGGAGCAGGGAGGAGCTGGCTGTTAAGCTGTCAGCAGAGGCCCACTTAGAAAGTCGTAAACCGTTTCTCAGAGTTCCTCAGAGCGGGGCCCAGGGCTCTCCCGCCCCACCCTGACCGGCAGTAGCCTCCTCATTCATGGGTGCTGGGCTTCCCTGCCCGAGCCCCCGGTGGAAACTCCCTGGCTCTTGCCATTAGCTATGCCTTGGTTTCCTCTCTGTGCAAAGGAAGCCTGCTCTGCTTCTCCTCTGGGAGAATGGATGGGGAGGCCCAGTGAAGGCCTTAAGAGGCCATAGGGACCCTGGTCCTGAAAGCAGTGAACCCCCAATATTGATCATTCCCTTCTCTGTGCCTAGCTCCAAGAGGACCCAGAACCTACCCCCAGGGAGCTCACAAAATTCCACTTAGGAATGAGAGAAGATGCATGCCCCTAAAGAGGGAGAGCCCACATTTTCTCCAGCTCAGAGGCGTGAGCTCCATGGCTGGGATGTGGAAGGCTTCCTGGAGGAGGTAGGGGTATAGACGGGGCTCCTGGGGATTCAGAGGTTTGGAGAAGAGGCAGGCGGTGCAGGTGGGTGGGCACACAGGCCTGCCTGGGTGGAGGGTAGCGAGGATCCCAGGCTGGGTGTGAAGTGGCAGAGGCCGAGGAGCCTGTGAGCAGAGGCCCACTCTGGGGACCAAGTGCATGTTCCCTAATGACCCCTCTTTTCCTGGTCACCAAGACTCATGCTTATGTGGAAAAGTCCTGGCAACAGCCTGGGGTCAAATGCCACCCTCCCTACTTCCGAATCATGTGTCCCTGGATGGTTTAGCCCATCTGAGCCTCATCTTCAACTGCAAAATGGAATTAATAGCTATCTTCCCCATAACGTCTCCGTGAGGTTTAAATGAGATTAGAGCGAGAGAGCAGTCTCGCTTAGTGCTTGGGCATTTGGGGGTTGGATAGACTGGTATGAAACTCAGTTCTGCCTCTTACTGACCATGTGCCCCTGGGGTCACCTCTCAAGACTTCAGTTCTCTCATCTGTAAAATAGGGGTACGAGCAGCGAGACTTCAGTGAGTAAATACATGGAAAGTCCTCAGCACAAAGCTGGCAATCCTGAGTGCCAGTTATTAGAAGCACAAACCACTATTACGCAAGGTGTTCATGCAGCACCTGGTGCAAAGGAGATGCGGCCAATTGGAAGCCTCCTGACTCCATCTTCAGCCTGTGGCCGCTGTAGGATAGAGAAGCCGGGAGCTTTACTGGGAGCAGGAGTGGTCTTTACTAAGATTTTCTAAGTCTTTTATTCTGTCTTAAGAAATATTTGGTGCTCACCTTGAGGCAAGTAGAAACACTGAAACCTTGGCCAGTCCGTTTCCCTGGTTGGTGGTGAGCCAGGTGAGCCTGGGGGAGGAGGTGTGGTACCTTGCAGGGTGGGGGAAGATGGGGAAGATGAGGAAGGTGAGGAGAGGCTCCTGTCTGGCAGGTAAATGGGGATCAAGGGGCCTCCTGTGTCTTCCCACAGAGGGGAGTGGGAGACAGGCAGCTTCCACTGAGTTGCTTCATTAACTTCACCGCAAATAGCCTAACTGCCTGGAACTCCCTCAGGCAGAAATCTGGAGCTGTTCAGAAACTAAATAAATAGGCGTGTGATCATTAAAAACTAGAGGTGCTGGGGGCCCCTGCCCCGGGTGGAAAGCCTGCTTCCTGTTGGAAACACCAGTCTCCCTGCCATTTGGAGCCACAGGAAGGGGTTGCTCAAAGACCTCAGGGGTAAACTGTTCTGGAGGGTGCAAAGGGGCAGGAAAGTCGGGCAAAATCCCCACAACGCCCGCCCAGGGCAGGCCTGTTCACATGGCTCACTTCTCCAGAGTGGCTCTTTTCTTCCCAAAGTTTCCAGTGACCTCCAAGCTTTGCTGCCCACACTCAGTCCTGTCCTCCATCCGCCTCGCACTCACTCAGAATGTCGTGTGGTTTCTGCTTGGCGGTAGGCCCTGCTGGAGGTCTGAGGCCTCCAATCCATGCTTGCCTTTGCGTTGTTTTTTGTTTTTTGGTTGTTTTTATTTTTCTTTTTGAGCCTCACTCTGTCACCCAGGCTGGAGTGCAGAGTCGAGATCTCAGCTCATTGCCACCTCTGCCTCCTGGGTTCAAACAATCCTCCCACCTCAGCTTCCCCAGTAGCTGGGATTACAGGCATGAGCCACCAGTCCCAGCTTATTTTTGTATTTTTAGTAGAGATGGGGGGTTTCACCATGTTGGCCAGGCTGGTCTCGAACTCCTGACCTCAGGTGATCTGCCCGCCTCAGGCTTCCCAAAGTGCTGGGATTACACACCTGGCCAGCATTTTCACTCTCTTGTACATATTCTCAAAAGCTTAATTATTATTATTATTTTAAAGACAGGGTCTTGTTCTGTTATCCAGGCTGGAGTGCAGTGGTGCAATCTTAGCTCACTGCAGCCTCTACCTCCTGGGCTGAAGTGCTCTCCGCCTCAGCCTCCCTAGTAGCTAGGACTACAGGTGTGCACCACCATGCCCGGCTAATACTCTAGAGGCTTTAGACGAGGGAGTTTAGGCCTCTGCCTGCTCAGACATAGAAATGGAGGCCTGGTAACACCTTGTTTATTTCCCTGCCCTTGAGCTGTCCTGAGATGATGGAAGAGAAGGTGGGTTCAGGTTTGAGTGGCCTGACCCCCAGCCACCCTAAGCCATCCTCTGCCCCCGTGGTGAATGTGACCCAGGAAAGACTGACTTATCATCTTCCTCAATGGCCAGAAAACCTCTCAGCTAGTAGATACCTTAGTGTCCGGGCTTACTGGCACTGGGATAGTATTGGGGGTAGTGGGGTGGGTTTTAGCAGCGGCCATGGGAAGGGGAAGTGTTTTCTATAAAGGAACATCAACGAAAGTGACTCCCCACACCCGGGAGAATCTTGTTATGAAGAGGGGGTGCCTGAGCTGACAGGAGGCCCAGGATCAGGGAGGGAGTGGGCCTGAAGGTGGCCATCGAGTTCAGGTGGGTGGGATTGAGGGTTGCCGAGCGGCAGGCTGCGGTTGCCCATCCTGATTGAACAGTTAGGGGCTCCTCATTCGTGTCACTGGCAGATCACTGAACCTCATGGGCCCTGTTTCCCCATCACTAGTAAGTAGTTCCAGCCTTGTGGGGAGCTGTGCATGTCAGTCAGAAGGCCCATGCCATGCGCTGCCCAGCACTAAGGTTGGCTTCTGGTGCTTAGCTGCAGTGGCCCAGTCTGGAGAGCCCACTCCACCCCCTGTCCTCTGTTCAGCAGTGCAAAAGCAGGGCGTCCTCAGGGCAGGCAGTGGGCACAAACCCCTGGTGGATGGGTGGGAACCCCAGAGGTTATGAGCTGTGCATATGGTGGCTGGTGCCAGAAGGCTCCTGGCTGACCCTGAAACCCAGTTTCCTCTGCTTCACAGGGTTCCCTCCTCTTACCTGCATTTGAGCTCACAGACATCTGGATTTAGCGGACCCTGTACTATATACTAAACCACCGGGGCTGCCCTTGGGGAGCTGCCCATTCCGTGAGAGGACTGGCCTTGAGCTTGTGGAGAAATAAACAGGTGCCCAGTGTGGGGTGCCTGGAGGCAGGAAAGGCTGGGCTCGGGGCTCCAGGCAGGTGAGGGAGGGGGGATGTTAGCTGCTGCCCCTGCTGAGCCTTCCTTCCCTCCCCCTGCCCCACCTACCCTCAGGGTCTCTCCATTCTCCACCTCGGAAGCTCTGCTGTGGGAGGGAGCCCCAGATTATGAGCCGAGCTACTCATGTGCCAGCCTGTGCCCCCTCCCCCCGGGCACGCTCACTCTCCTGCCATGCAGCCTGCTGCATTTTTTTGGATGACTTGGGCAGCTATTGGTGTCCAGGTCAAATCTGCATCCTTGGCTTCTGCCCACGGGCCTGGGCCAGCCACTCACCACCAGGGATACCTCAGTTCCTCTTCTCATGTAACCTCCTGAGCCTGATTCCCCTTCTACCAGTAAGTGGGACCCCAGTAACCCCAGGAAGGAAGGCAGGCTCTCAGGGTGGCCTAGCCATGGTGGTGATGCCTCTGGCCTGCCTCTGATACACTCAGGCCTTGGGCACAGGGCCAGCAGGGTGGACATGGGTGGTGAGGCCTAGAAGGTCCAAACTCCATCCCTTGCCCTGCCTTCAGACTTCAGCCTCCCAAGGGGCCCTCACAATGGCTTCCTGTTAGGGTCACGGCTGAGCAGAGGCTACCAGCAATAATTTCCTCCCGGCCCAGCAGCTGCCTGCTGCCTGCTCCTCCTCCCCCACTGTTCCTCCGCTACTCGGTCTCATTTCTAAAAGACCTGAGGGGAGGATGGGAGCGGGAACAGCAGAGGCGTAGTTGATATTTCTGGCTGTCCATCTGTCTAGGCTGAGCCTGCCTGTGGCTGAGAAGCCAGAAGGTTCCTTTGATGGCCTTTAGAAGAAGACGAGGCAGGCTCCTTGGTACTAAGGGCCAAGAAGGCGGCTTTGGTACGAAGTCCTGCCTGAAGGGCAAGTTTAGGATGGCCCGCCGAGCTTCTTGTCATTAACAGCCTGAGAATCCAATGTTCTATAGTTTTGTTGTTGCTGTTTTGGGACTTAATATGTCTGAGAGTCCGTCACGGTGGTAGCCTACATGTGTGCCAGGAACTGGTCAGAGAGCTCTGCTTGTATTGATCCCGTTCATCTTCACAGCCTCCTTAGGCAAGAACTAGGCCCCCAGTTTATAGAGGACAAAACTGAGGCTTAGAGAAGTCAAGCAGCCACTGGGTTTCATGTCCTGGCTCCAGACCTCCCGGGGCTCCTGTCTTAAGACTCAGTTAGCTGTGATTCACTTCAGCTAGAGGAGAGGTTGCCTAAGCAGCCCTGAGAAGCTTGCTGGGTCGCCTGTGCCAAAGCCCCCCCCAGAGGGTGTGTAACTCAGTAGCTTCAGCAAGAGCCCTGCAGAAACATCCTGCAGGCACCTGGCTTGTTGTGCATGAAGACCTCCTCAAGCGCCCCATATCCCCACTGCTGCGCAGCCTGCTCCAGTCAGAGAGCTAGCTTGTGTCCCAGAACCTGGTATGTGACCATGTCCCGGGTTCGTGCTGTCTCCAGGGGCTCCGGTCTGCTCAGGGATGAGCCGGAGGCCCTGGTGAACACATGTAATATCTGAGGAGGGGAGGCTGCAGAGGCAGGGGAGATGTGCTTCTCGGGCACATCTAGCTCTGTCCCAGGGAGGATGGGCTGGACTCGAACAATAACAGTAGTAACTGGCACCACGACAGAAGGCCCGTCTTCTCCTTGGCCTGGCACCTCCCCAGGAGATCTCTATCTTTAAATCACAGGCTGTCGGAACTGGAAGGAGCTTCTCATTACCATTGCCCAAGTGGAGGCCCAGTGCTTCTAAGTGCCGCCTAAGGACGCAGGATCATCATGGTGTGCCTGGGCCATTAGAGTGGGTTAAGGCCAGGCTAATGGTAATAATAAACTTCTAACAATGGGGATAATAGCAGCCCCGTAGTTATCTTGTACATCACCTCCTAAGTGATTACAGCCTGGAAGGAGTGTGGGGCTGGCCTAGAGTCACCACCAGAGGAGGTGAGACTTGCCCAGCAGCCCCTGCTGTTAGTGAGATGCTCACACATGGCCTGGTGCTCAGAGAGGCTGCACAGAGGCCCAGCTTGCTGATCGGCTTTGTGGAGGCCTGAGGCCCTTCTTCCTAGGCCAGCCCCAGCCCCCTGGAGTGAAGTGGGGAGGGGACATGGGGGGGCGTGGCATTCCCTCACAGTCTGTCTCAGGCCCTCCCTCTGACTCCCTTCCTGTGTGGCGTGCATCGGCCGGCCGTGGCCCAGAGCCTGTGTCTGTTACTGTGACATGTGAGCTCACCCCCACTCCCCCTAGGTGAGATGATCTCCTTTGTGTGGATGAGGAAGCTGAGGCCCACAACGACATGGCCAGAAATGGTAATGCTCATTGTGAGGTACTCTGAGGCCCCCTGAGCTAGTTCAGCAGAGGGGAAAGCCCACTGAGGGAAAGGAGAGCCTGGCGTGGGCTTCTTTCCAGCAGCCGAGCGGGCAGCTCCCTCTTCATTTGGGCCCTGCTCCATACTGTTAGGTCTGCCCTACCTTCCCTGGGTGGGGCCTACCCACCCCCTAGAGACATTAACACAGCCTGTGAACACAACATTCCAGGAGGATCCACTCTGTAGCTGGAATGTGATCACCCTACAGTTACAGACCCTTGTATAGCCATTGTCCCTGTGAAACCCTGGCTGTCCCTGCAAAGGGTTGGCACTGTGGAATGGCAGGCCAGGAGTGCCTGATGCCCTCTGTAGACTCTTGGGTTCCGGCTCTTGGTCACTGGCCCCCAGACATGTGTTGGAGGTGTCTTCATGTCGCCTGGGTGAGGGAGAGTGAATGGGCCACAGTGTTACTCTCTCTATCCTGGGCTTGGCCCTGCCAGCAGCAGAGCACTGGGTGTGCCCCAGCCTTCCAGCAGGTGGGACCATGGAACATCTGGTGAGGACCTCAGCCCACCCACTCAAGAGTCTGGGGAGCCAGGCGCAGTGGCTGCCTGTAATCCCAGCACTTTGGGAGGCCGAAGAGGGTGGATCACCTGAGGTCAGGAGTTCGTGACCGGCCTGGCCAACATGGTGAAACCCCATTTTTACTAAAAATACAAAAATTAGCCAGGCGTGGTGGCACACACCTGTAATCCCAACTACTTGGGAGACTGAGGCAGGAGAATCACTTGAACCTAGGAGGCGGAGGTTGCAGTGAGCTCAGATCACACCACTGCACTCCAGCTTGGGTGACAGAGTGAGACTCAGTCTCAAAAAAAGAAAAAACGGAAGAGAGTCTGGGAGCTGCCTTAGGGTGGAGCAGAAAGAGCCTGAGCTTCAGGCTCAGTTTCCCCATCTGCGCAGTGGGGGCTGTCACACCTTCCCCAAGAGCAGCACTGTGCAGTGAGACCTCCTGCGGGGATGGGACGTCCTCTGCCTGCACTGTTCAGTCTGGTAGCCACTAGCCACACATGGCTATTGAGCACTGGAAATATGGCCAGGGTGATAAAGGAACTGAACTTTTAATTCTAATTAAAGTTTAAACAGCCACGTATGGCTAGTGGCCACCGTGTTGGATAGCACAGCTCTGAAGGCTTCTGGGAAGGTACCAACACCAAGGTTCTCAGCCACAGTTCGTTCCCTTCCCTGTTCCCCAGGGGGCTGGGGAAGCCTTCGCCACCCCCTCCTCAGAGGCTACCCCACCTAAACAGCCAGGACTGTCAGAGACACTCCAGCGAGGGCTGGAAGGATGGTGGAGGAAAATCAGAACCACAGCTACAGGGACCATCTAAGATCACTGCGTGAATACTACTTTTAAAGTCTCTTCTGTGCCTTGTAATAACATTTGTTGAGTTAACCAAATACCAGGTTCTGCGTGAAGGACCTTACATATCAGGCTGCTTAGCCCTTGGAGCTAAACATTGTTGTCCATATTTTATATTTGAGTACACTGAGACCCAGAGAGGTAAAGCAACTTGCCCAAAGTCACACGGCTAGCGTGTGGCAGTATGAGGATCTCCACCTGGGTGTGTCTGTCTCCAGAGACTGTGCCCTTTGTACAAGCCCAGGTCTCTCCATTTATTTAGCCACCACCTATTCTGCTGTTTCTAGTACTGGGCCAGGCATCTTTGGGGACAGAGAACTGTGCAACACGAGGTCCCTGCCCTCCGAGTCTCCTTGGAGGAACTCCCCACACAGCACACCCACAACAGAAATGATGCACGACGCCCGCAGGCGTAATCCACGTGAGACTCTGAGCCCTGGCCTTCATAGGGCGGTGGCAGGTTTGTCACTGCAACCTGGGCCAGTGCCTGCTGGGTAAGGGTGGCCCCCCACCTCGGGGCCACTCGGGCATTGTGACAACACCCTAAACCTGGGTGTTAAGGTTTGGTTATAATCTCCTGAGATGACACCCAGCCCCTAGGATGTCATCTGGCACTGCAGAAGGTTTGCAGTAAATATCAGTTGAATATCAGTGAGTGTCCTCTAGTGTTCCCGTGAACCAGGCAGAAGAGTCATATCTTACTTACAGAGTGCACAGATCTGGAGGAGCCTGGAGACTTGCCCTAAGTTTGCCTCTACTCAGGACCCTGCTCCTTTCTGAGGCGAGCTAGGGAGCAGGTGGAAGGAAAACACTCAGCTTTTGTACGTAGAGGCAAGTCATAAATATCACAACCTCCAAGACGAGAAGAGGGAGGAGGGAAGGCGGATCCTGAGAGCAAGGATGTCCGCTTCCGAGAACCCACGATCTTCAGCCGCCGCCAGCGAGGTCCTGCAGGTCCCGGGCATGCCCCATGTGCCTGTGTGCGTGCCTGCGTGCTCCAAGCTGGCCGGCAGCGGGGGCGTGCTGGTGTGCCTGTGTGACTGTGGGTGACCACTGCACACAGACCGTCTCCAGCTCCCACTGGCCCTCCCCAACCCACTTCTCAGTTCCAGCAGCCAGATGTCTCCCAGATGTTCCTCACTTCCTGCCTGGCTCCATGCAGTGCATGTGTGTGTTTATTTTGGACAGGCCACTAAATAATAACCATTTTAAGAAAAGCTTTTCATAACCTCGTTCCCACGAGGAGTCAGAGTTCAGAGAATAATCCCAACTCTATTCACTATTGTCCCCGGCCTCCATTCTCTGACCTCCTCTCCCCCGACCCTGGGGACCACTTTTGAAAAGATTTCTTTTTATTCTGCACGACATGTGCTCTCTCCATAACGCTGGCTCTCTGGGAGCTGGGGCTTAGAGCCGGGAGCCCCTTAGAGCTTTGCCCCTTAGAGCATTACCTGGAAGCTTGTTAGGAATGTGAGGGCTCAGCACTGTCCCAGACCACAATCAGTCAGCGCTTTGACAAGGTCCCAAGGGATTCGCACCTACATTTGCGTTTACCGTGAGCCCAGCTCTGTCTTGTTGATGGGATAATGGAGGCTGAGTCTGGCGGGGGGGGTCCCCTCTATCAGGCCTTTCTAAGCAGAATCCCAGTAGGGCCAGGTGCTACAGACTGAGAGGCCCTGAGCCCTCAGAGGTTGGGGTCTGAACTGCCCTTCTGGGTGGGCTGGTGGGGATAGGCAGCCCATCAGTCTCCGGTGTGGGGAGGCAAAGGGGTGGATTCATCCAGAGAATATGCCACCTCATCCCTGGTAGCCAGCAGGGCAGCAGACTGGGTGCCATGCCAGCCTTGCCATGCCACATGACCACTAGGTTTGGGCCAGTCCTAGATCTGCTCTGTGGGCTCTTGTAAGTCCCCACCCCACCACAGCTGCCCTCTGAAGTGGGTCTGGCCCTCCCTGTCTATTCTGTGGGCATTCTGGGTGCTCAGGTGGGGCGCCACAAGCTGGTGTTCCTCCCGTTCCTATGTGACCTGGCTTGTCATCCTGCCTCCTATGAAAATAGAGCAAATCATGTCAGCTCTGCTGGTCTCATGGCAGAATCCCAAGGACCCCAGGGCTGCGACTGCTCCATACACTGTGAGCACCCTCCTCATGCCTGGGCTTCACAGCCCGCTTCTCTCTGTGTCTCAGGGAGGCTGTGAGGAAGGCCTGGCGCATCTGGCTGGAGCTGGAGGTGGAGGTGGCGGCGGCCCTGAGAGGAATGTCCCAGACTGTCCTCAGGCAGCTGGTGGCTTAGCTGGGAAACATGACTCCCGCCTGTAGAACCTTAGGAGAAAGCAGCCCTCAGTTCAGGACCTCTGCATTTGGTGAAGGCTGCCCTCAGTAAGGGGACCTGGTGGGAGTTTATGCGTCCACAAAACTGGAGTGGCTTGGGGGGCTGCGTACTGTAGGCTAGGAGAGGTGTGACACTGAGGGGCATGGCAGTCCCAGCAAGGCGGAGGACCCAGGGGGAGAGGATCCGAGAAGTTCCTTCCAGAAGGATGGCTTTGCGGCTCTCCACATCCAGGGGCAGGTGATATCACGGTGGGATGTGGGGCCAGGATGGTTTGGGAGCCCACCTGAGGGATCCAGGGCTGAATGAGGGAAGCATCCTGTGGGCTCTCTGAGCTTCCTCTCTGCAGAGGGACCAAGTCGTGGGTCAGAGTCTTACATATTCAATGTCTATTCACCAATAATCAGTGGGTACAGGATTGAGGGAGGGAAGGAGGAAGGGAGGGAGAGAGAGAGGGAGGGAGTGGAGGGAAGGAGGAAAGGAGGGGAGGGAGGGAGGGGAGGGGAGGAGAGCAGGAGAGAAAGGAGGGAGGGAGAGAGGGAGGTGGGGAGGAGAGGGAGAGAGGGACAAACTGACAGTTGGATGGGTGGCTAGATAAGTGAATGGAAGGAAAGGAGGAAGGAGGAGCAATGAATAGAATCATCCCAGTGCTCCACATCTGTCAAAACCCTTTCACAGCCAGCCACATTCTTTTGATCCCACACCCACTCTTTGAAGAAGATAAAGCCAAGACTATATCCATACTGTCAACATGACTAAGACCCAGGCCAGAGAGGGGAGCAGAGGGTGGCTGACCCGCCGGTGGGCTCCCTCTGGCATGATCACACTCCAGATTCACGGTGCTCCCTGCAGCAGGGACTTGACACTGAGTCATTCACACTCCCTTACCCACTCCCTGTGTGACCAGAGCCCCACCCTGCAGCCATCCAGGACCTGTCTGATCCTGTCCGTGCTACCTGGAGAGTGTCAGCTCCAGGAGTGCTCAGCCTCTGGCCTTTGCCCAGATGCCAGCGCAAACCAGATGAGGAAGTGCATAGCCCAGGTAGTTCGCCGGGGCCACATCCAGGCCCAGCAGCATTGTCCAGGAAGCTCGCAGCTGAGCAATCATAGACCACCAGCCTTTTCACACAGGTTCCTTGAGACAATAGGACAGTAAAGCCCTGAAGGTGCCTACAGAGTCAGAACAGAGAGGTCACACAGATGTGACAGCGTCTCAGGCTGCAGAGGGAACATCGAGAACATCAGGGAAGGCTCCCTGGAGCAGGTGCCGTTGGCACTGGGTGTGCAGAGAGGGCCAGAGCTATAGGGAAGGCGCTGTTCCATCTGCCCAGCCTTCCAGCAGTACCGACCCCACCACCCACCCCACCTGGCTAACGTGCAGAGAGGAGAGGTGAATCACAGGCCCGGCTTGTTTCTTTCTTGTTAGACAGGCTCCCAGGTGTTGCAGTCAGCTGGCGGCCTCACCTTCTGAGCTCCCAGATCTGACCCTCTGCACTTTAACCTGGCACCCTGGTCCCAGCTGAGCTGGGCTGTTTCGGGAACCTGAGTCAGGGCCTTCCTCTGCTGTACACCCCAAGTCCCCAGGCCCCAGCATGGATGTGAGCAAGCCACAGCCCTCACACTGGGATCTTTGCATGGTTGGGAGTTCTGTACCACAGAACAAAGAAACCAGGCGGCAAGTTCTGTAGAAATCAGACCAGGGGCTCAGGAAAGACATGCTTCCTTATTTGCTTTGGCCTGGGATGTCGAACCCAGGTGAAGTAAGGCTCCCTAGTGATTTGGCGGTCTTACTTGTGTCCTTGAGACCTGGAAAACTCCTCTTGGGGCCTCAGGGAAAAGGAGAAAGGATGGGAATACCCCATCTGCCTTTGGCAAGCTGCTGATTCACCTCCTCCTACTGGCCTTTACTTTCCTACTCTGTATAATGGGGAGGAGTGGACTCAATTGCCCCCTTCTCTCTCCCCTCTGCCAAAGCTCTTCTAGCACTGCCTTGCCAGGCTTGCGGTATCTCAGGGAAGGGGATGCTGGTTTTACCCTGGGAACCATCCAAGCACCCAGGTCCCTGGTAGCAGCTCTCAGCTCTTGGTAGCAGTCTTGGGGCCTCCTTGGGTCCTGTCTCTGAGGAGCAGAAGAGAAGTTGAGCTCCCCACTGGCTCCCACCTCTCAGGCAGGCAGCCTTGCCTCTGGCCTTGGCAGCACTTTCCCAAGCAGGGACACCCTGGGAGGGCATATGGCCAAGAGGGAGGCAATACACACAGAGCCCAGGGAGAAAACCCCCTGCACCTCCAGAAGGGAATGGCCAAGCGGGAGGCAGGGGAGAAGAGGGGCCTACTTTCCCCTACTTCCATGAGTTGGCACTTTTCTCTCTGGGTGTTAAACTCAGCTCTTCCTTTTTCTCCTATTCCTGGCTGCCTGTTAAATAATTTAAATATTTGGGCCTAAAGGGCTTCAATTATCCTTTAATTTACATTAGTAATTTATGTATTAGGCAGAATGGACACACGGTTAGTTTAACAACCCCCAGTAGAACGGCTCATATCTGCTGCACTTGGTGTTCTTAAGAATTTCATCATTTTTCTTTGCAACCCAAGGTCTCTGTTTTAAAAGTGGCTTCTAGGCATGCACTTTCCCACAGACCTGTGTACGTGCTCAAGGGTACACACCAGAGGATGCCTGAACTCTCTATGAGAACATTGACATGTACCCACTTACAGGCAGGCACACTGAAGCAGTGGGTACAGGCACCACACACACACACACACACACACACACACACACATACACACACACACAGAGATGTAAAACACACACCCTGTCAGATCAGCCATCTCTACTCCCACCTGCACCCCACTTCTTCCTGTGGGCAGTACGTACACATATGCTTGTATTTGCATCTTTTGGCCAGGTGATCCCAAACATAGCTCCCTCGGACGAGGCTACTGGGCCCCAGCTTGGCATTCAGATGTCCCATTCTGTGTCCAAGCTTTCAGTTCCTTTTTACACAGCCCCACACAGGCACCTAACCCCAGGGTTGAACACACTCATGAGAACGTGACCATGGCCACATCTCCAGCCAGCTCACATGCTGCGGGCTGGCACCAGCTACAAAGTCCTCCTGGGCTTCTCAGGCATACTGCCCACCAGAGCCTATAGCCTGGGTACCAATAACCTGGCAGGGTCTAAGCTCTTGCTCTGACACAGCTAGGCTGCCAAAGGGACCCCATTTGGGATTGCCAGCCCCCGGCTGCCCCTTGAAACTCGGCCCAGCTGCCCTAGCACCAGCTTGCAAGGGCCAAGGGCTCCCCAGGGGGTGGGGACAAAAGTGACAGAGAGTGATATCCTTATGGGTGAGTATATATTCCAAGCTTGTTCAGCTGGGATGGGCCCTGGCCCTGCGGAACGCACCTTGCACCTCTGTGCCAAGACCATGCTATACAGGCAAGGCCCTTGAGATCCAGAGCCATCTGCCATTTCTAACTGCAGGAGAGTTCCCTGGCATGGTCCCCGGCTCCTCCTGCCACCCTCATCTCTCTCCCACAGCCACAAACCACAGAGCAGGTAGAAGGCAGCCCAGTGGAAAGTGCAGATATCTGATTGGTGGGGTAGTCCATTATACAGAAGGAAAAACCAAGGCTGCAGGAGGTTAGGGCATGGAACAGACCGATTGCTTAGACAATCTTCTGGAAATGTCCCTCTTTGGGGCACTGGCCATGTATCCCAGTGCCATGAGGGCTTTTGGAGCCCAGATGTCCCTGTTCCCACTCTGGTGCTCAGGCCATGGTTCTGGCTGGGATGGGGTGGGGACATGGTTCCTCTCCCCAGGCATGTGTTAAGGCTCAGGAGAACAGCCCAGAGGAGCCAAGTGGAAAGTGTGTGCCCACAGGTGCCCATCCCTGTGCCTCTTCAGGGGACGGTTGTGACACCAGGCATCTCAGCAGTCTTGAGCAGGGCAGGCGTGCTGGGAGCCCATGGCAAACTCCGCCGGGCCTGAGCCCACCTGCCTGCTGAAGGCCTCTTACCAGGTGGTGCCAGAGGCCTTGCTACCCAGGATGCCTTGAATGAAGGGGGGTGCCAGTGGGGAAGACATCAGAACCCCTTTCCACCCCCCCCGCTCCGGCCCTAGGGATGACTTTGACCCACTACCCCACCAACCATGCTGCTGGGTCCAAATGGGATGCCCCCTACTGAGTTACATGAGCTAAGCCTCTCCTGGAAGTTCCCGTTGTTGCCCTTCTCCCAGCCCTGGCCTCTCCTCTTCATCTCTCTGGCCTGGCTTGGGTGTGTGGATGCTTCCTCAAGTCCCAACTTCATTCCTGACTTTCCCAGGAATCCCTTCCTTATAGCCCCAACCTCCCCAGACCTGTATAGCCTGTACCTCAAAATCTAGGGCAGCAGTGGCAAACGGTTTATCTCAGGTGGCTGTTTTGAAAGTTTGAGGGTGACTGCCCCGGGTGTCATGTTGAGAAATCTAGGGTCACATCTGGACTCATTTGCAGAAGTCAACATTAATTAGTGATGTCTGCTGTGGTGTGGGATGTGGAGGTGGTGGCTCTCAGGCTGGGCACGTGCCAAAACAGATCCAGAGCTAAATTCTCAAGCGTTGTTGCTGAACTGCAGTGGTTTCCTGAAGGGTTATCCCCCTCCTACCTCCCAGCACCCCAAAAGAGATAACTTTTCTCATTTGTAATCTATGGGAGTATACTTCTCCGCCTCCCACAGATTCTAATATAGATCTAGATACATAGTAGACACTGAAGAGAGGAATACTTACAGCATGCTAGAGGTGGAAGGGACTCTAGAGATCACTGCATTCAGGGATGGCAAATAGGTTTCCTCTTGCTACCAACCCTGAACAAACAATAATGACTTTCAGGAGCTGTGCTGATTCAGAGACTCAGATCAGGTTCAGTGGGGTTGATTAGTGATGTCTGTCATGGACTCAGCCATGGCAGTAATTGTACCAAGGTGTGGCTGTCCTTGTTTTATTTCAGTCTTCCAAATACATTGACATGGAAACGAGGACTCAGAAAGCGGGTAATCTGTCAGAGGTTACCCTGCTGCTTGCCTGGATGATTAGAGAATCCTCCCTCCTGCCGAAGGAGTTTCCCTGTCAGAGGTCAGGGTAAGGAAGGTAGAATCTTCAAAGCCTGGATAGACAAACTGATGATGTTTCTTTCTGAGACTGGTCCCTGCAGCTGTAGTCTTCATATGCGGTTTTTAAACTTTTAAACGTTTACCTTTTGATGTAGTAGGTGGTAGGTATAATAGAAACACTGTACATGGTATTAAAGGCAAATTGGATTTTCTTCTGGCAGCCACGCTGGACTTCAGACTTGTAGGCCCCAGAGCACAGTTTATCTCCCCATCTGTGAGAGCAATTTTCCATTTGCCCCACCATGGGAAATGAGAATCCATCATGTGCCATTGTGTCAGGAAGGTGGTGCCTACCTTAATAAATTTGCTTTTAAATGCTGGCTGTCTCTTGAGATTGTTTCACTCATGCCTGCAGACAAAGTGATTAAAGTTGCAGAGTGTACCTGGTTCCTGCTAAGACCCTGGGCTCCATCCATATCTGAAACCCCTGCCACATGGGGGAATGAATGAACCGAGGTAATTCTTCTCCTGTGAGAGTCTCAGCACCACAGGCTGAAGCACAAGCAGAGAAGAATTGAAAGTATTTATTTTTCTTTAAGTTGTTTTTCCCCAGGAAAAAAACCCACAGGCTGGGGATGGATACTTCAAGCCATTCATTTTATTTCCTCTCAAATTGACCTTGCTTTTCTGGGACTTTGCCTGTTTAAGTGTACCAGGTATGACAGCTTTGTAAGTAAATGAAGTGCTATGTAATGTTCTCCTTCACCTCCTCCAACAAAAAAGTGATTTGAAATCTGGGTTAAAAATAAGTATCACATATATATTACAATATTTTTCCAAACGCCTGTGCTTTTTGTTTGGTTGGTTTTGTTTTTGAGACGGAGTTTCGCTCTTGTTGTTCATGCTGGAATGTAATAGCGTGATCTCAGACTCACTGCAACCTCCACCTCGCGGGTTCAAGTGATTCTCCTGCCTCAGCCTCCCGAGTAGCTGGGATTACAGGCATGTGCCACCATGCCTGGCTAATTTTGTATTTTTAACAGAGACAAGGGTTTCTTCATGTTGGTCAGGCTGGTCTCGAACTCCTCACCTCAGGTGATCCGCCCACCTCGGCTTCCCAAAGTGCCAGTATTACAGGTGTGAGCTACCGCACCCGGTCATGCTGTGCTTTAAAAGGGGGTGAAGGGACGGTTAACACACTCTTCAGTGTTGTCTGAATCTTGAGTTTTATCTTTCTGGTCTAGTCCCTTCATAGTTGGTCCTTCACGGTGTGACTCTAGGCTGATCTCTTACCCTCTTTGGACCGGTTTTGCTGTCTCTCAAATGGGCCGACTTTGGGCCTGAGCAGCAGAAAGCTTGATAGAGCAACCGGCTGTGAGGGTGGCTCCCTTTTGTGTCTCTGCACTGGGTGGGACAGAGTTTGACCTGCTGCCTACCGAGTGTCCCGCGAGGAGTCCCAGAACCCTGCAGATAACAGCAGCCATGCCCTCCACCTCATTGCCCGCTTCTGTTAGAGCGCTTTCAAATCTGTCATCCCTCTAATCTCACAATTACCCTGTGAAGGCGGGGCTGGTATTGCATTGTGCAAAAGAGGAAACCTGGGCTTGGAGAGGTTGCTAATAATGACAGCCACTAGCAGTTTTTCAGCTTTTATTATGTGCCAGGCACTGTGCGCAAGCTTGTCGTATGCATTACCTCATTTATTCTTTAGAACAACCCTAACTCTGTGAGATAGGTATCATTTCTCCCATCTTATTGTGAAACGAACAGGCTCAGAGAGGTGAAGTGATTTGCCCAAGGCCAGACCCCTTCACCGGGACCTGCCTTGTTAGACAGCACCCGCAAGCAGAGGGAAGGCATTGGGAGCAGCGACGTACATTCCAGAGAGCGGGCAAGAAGGGACAGCAGGAACCCCAGAGACCCTCAGGACCTGACTCAGCCTGGCAGTCTGTTCAGGTCTTCCCAGGAGAGTAGACGGTAGATGGGGAGGTGAGGCTTAGGGGTTAGGGCAAAGAAGAGGGGGTTTTCCTAGAGAACTCGAGGGACGGGGGGAGAGAAGACAGCACAAGCACCCGGACCCGTGTCCAGAACACTGGCCATTTCCCATGATCCCAGGGCCTTTCCCCCGTGTCCCTCTTAGCTGTTCGCTTCCTGGCAGCTCAGACCTCTACCTTCTCTTTCCACTCTCCACCTCCTCACCTGTGGACTCTGGGTCTGCACCCTCTGCTTCTCACACTTGCCCTCCGCAGGCTCCAGCCTTAGGTGGAACCCAAAGGCCCAGCCCTCCCCAGCACTGAGTATCGGAAGTGCCACAGCCCTGCCATTTTAAAGGGGCCCCAGCACCTCCTTTCCCCTTAGCTTGGTGATGCTGGCCACCCTACTGCAAGGCCCAGGCCAAGGAGTGGACAGTTCCCAGGTTTTGGTGTCCTGCCCTTCCCCCAACACCATGCCCAGGGAAGAGCAGCAGCAGCGCCACTTCCTGGGAATGAGGCTTTCTTTCCACCTTCTCCTCCACTGCCCTGGAAATACCTGTAGCAGGTGGGCAGGCTGGCAGGGAAGGCTAAGGGTGTCTGATGTCACTGCTCCCCAGCATTTTTCCGGTCCCGGCCACAGTGGGGCTGCTCTGTGTGTGTGTGTGCCGAGTCCACTCAGTCCCAGGGCAACCTGGGGCTTTGTCTCCCTCTCCCCTGCCAGGCTCCCTGGTTCCTGGCTGAAAGCATTTCCAGGGTGTCAGAAGCTGTTGGTTTCCCCAGGGCTGCCAAGGGGAGGACGGGCAAGAGAGCTTGGTGGGGGTGTGAGCGTTCCCCTCCCCAGGGATCAGCATAGCCTGAGAGTCAGAGGGGGACACTGTACCCTGGTCCGTAGGGGAGCAGGGGCCCCCAGGACACTAGGAAAGCTGGTTCATGCATGTCTCCCATTTTCTAAGGTGGCGATCACTGCTGGGAGAAGGGGGGTTTCAGGGACCCCCTTCTGGTTCCAGATGTGTCCTTCTGGCCCACTCTGTCATGTCAGCTCCATCAACCCTTGGCCATGTCCACGCTCGCCAACCAGCAGTCCAGTTTCCCAATTCAGCACAGGGGGAAACTGATGCCTAGTAGAGAGGATAAAAGTGAGCTCATGGTCACATCACGTCAGCAGTATTGTTGGGACTGGACTCTGAGGTCTGACTCTTGGTTCAATGCTCTTTCCCCTATAGCAGGTGGTTATGCAAAGTAATGTAAATTATATGCAAATGTCTGTGGCTTCCTACCTAATACCTAGCAGAGGGGGTTGTGTGTCCTACTGGGGCTGGCAGGAGTCTACTCCCTTCACAGACTATCAGATCTGAAAGGGCTCATGGTGATTGTTTTACCCACTGCCTGTCGCAGGGCCTGGGCCTCAAACTTCTATGGTGATCTGGAGGAGTACAAATGGCTCTGGGACCATGGGTACCTGGCGTCCTGCTGTCGTAGGGGGGCATAGGGCTGACAATGTCAGGAAATGGCCAGAGGAAGCCTCTGGATAGGCCCCTAGAGTCCACAAGACAGTGTGGGCCTGGCGCAGGGAGGTTTTCTCACGAGTCCTGGGAAGTCGGCTCACTGTCCCCGGGCCCCCTGGGTCCCCATCAATAAGCTGGCCTGAATGGAGAGGCTGGGCTGGGGGGAGGGAGATTTATTTCCTGGCTTTCGAACCAGCCATTCTCCCTGCCTCCCACCTTCCTCTTGGCTAGAGAACAATGGGACATCCCCAGAGAGGCCTTCCTGTGGCAACAGGTGCACGGAGCAGGGTGGATGACCCCACCCAGGCCCCCACAGGCTCCAGCTGTGCATGCAGTGAGCTCCAGCACCCTGGCCCCTGTAGACTCCAGCTGTGCACGCGGCAAGCTCCACCATGGAGGCCCCCACAGGCTCCAGCTGTGAATGTGGTGAGCTCCACCACCCTGGCCCCCCCAGGCTCCAGTTGTGCACATGGTGAGCTCCACCACGGAGGCCCCCCAGGCTCCAGGAGTGAATATGGTGAGCTCCACCACCCTGGCCCCCCAGGCTCCAGCTGTGCACGTGGCGAGCCTCTCCACCATCGGCCTGGCTTCCAGAACAGCAGCCTGGGGCCCTTAGAAACAACACCAGGCACTGACCCTTTCCCCACTATTTCTGGGTCCAGGAAGTGGCTTGTTTATTTGTTTATACAATCCAGATAATGTTGCCATATTTCCCCAAATAGTGGGAACAAAGGTTTGAAAAATAATCACCTTTAATCCCATCCAGATCCAACCACTATTTCCATATTAGTGTGTTTCCTTTCAGGCTCATGTCCAGGTTTGTTTTATGGTGTCATCGTATACTTACATGTTTCATTTCATGCTCCGGCCTCTACTCTTAACATTATTCCATGAACCTTTCTTGTATCATTATGCCGACTTCATAATTAGCCATTCATACCTGAGAAGAACCCACACTGCGGATATGCTTTAATTTACTCAACCAGTTCTCCCTTTGCTGGGCATCTTACTCTGGTAAATAACACTGCATTGGACATCTCTATGCTTACAGCTTGTGGGGTTCCTTGGGAGAGCTTCCCAGAAGTAGAATTCTAGGTAAGAAGTCATGCCCTCCTTTGTACATGCTGCTAGATTGCTCTGTGGATTGATGTGGGTTGATGTGGTGGTGATGCAAGCGTCATCACCAAGTTGTCATTCTCGGAAGTCCTAGCAGTTGTTTATCAGCCCACAGGGTGGTAAGAAGTATTTCCTAGATGGCCCAGACTTCCAGACATCACCAGGTCCCACTGATTATGGGGGAAGAGAATACAAACGGACACAAAAGGAGCCTGGGGCTCTCACTTCCAGGGTCCTTGACTTAGAAACACCCAGGCCTTTAGGGACAGGCTTTACTGAGAGGCGACTACTCGTTCATAATTAGCACCATCCATCCTCAGTCAGATCTGGAACGAGCAGAAGCCCTTTAAAGTAATTTGCTCTTTTAATATCACCCCTGTGATCTCATTTAATTTTCTCAACCAAACTTCGTTCATGGAGAAAGCCAAAAGCACTCCACCAGCCCGGACTGAATGGAGAGGGCTTTCCAAACAGTGGCTCTGACTTCTGCAAGCTCTGCTGAGATTTGTCTGGTCTCCAGCAGCTTGCATCCAAAGCCAAAGGGCTGTCTCTGTCCAGCAACATAAGACAAGAGCATAGTGGAAAAGCTGTGGCTTTAAGCATAGGCGAGCAGCTGCCATTCCCAGCTCTGAGCCCCCACCGTGGGGAGGAAAGCGACCGTGTATTGAGTCATACTCCCTGGCAGGCTCCATGCTGGACATTTTTTTTGTTGGGCAGGGGCATGGTCTTAATGATCCTTCTGTGAACCCTGCGAGATTGATATGATCACCCATTTTACAGATAAGGAAACTTATCTGTAAGCTCTGAGCCGCAATGACTTGTCAAGGTCCCTACCATAGCCCCTTCTTTTTGGGATCTCCAGGTGACACTGCACATGGACACTGCTGGCACAATGTCATACCCCAGAGGTGACCAGGTGGGTAGCCAAATACCCGCCACACCCCTATGCTGCTGTCACTCACACAGCCACTCCCAGCCCTGGCCTCAGCTCCTCCAGGAAGGGAGCCTTCCTCTGCTGAGCCAGCAGAGCTCTCAGGCCATTGGCAGCTGGGCTGGGGAGAGCCATGGTGATTTATGGCCGCTGCGTCTCCCCAGTGCCCTGTCTGGGCCCGATGCACTTACCGACTAATGGAAGCTCGAATGGAGGGAGATAATTCTGCCAGGAGCTGACTCCAGTGACAGGGGCAACCACCATTGCCTCAGGGCAAGGATAGGTTCAGGAACAGAGGGGACTTGGGCAGAGGCCAGAGACAGAGACACTGAAGGGTTTGAGAGCAGATGGAGCCCCCAGGTAGGGACTCGGGGGTGCAGAGGGTGGCACTGCCTGGCAGCTCAGTCCCCAGACCAGCTTCTCCAGGGACCCCAGAAGGGTCAAGAAGTGAGCCAGGAGCCCGACGCCCCAGATGCCCAGCAGCACATCCGCCTGTGCATTTGGTATGTGGGTTTTATGTTCGTAGAGCATCCAAGCTTCCCTAACCTCCTCAATGACAGATGGGGAAGCAGGGGTCCAGAGAGGGTCAGGGACCTGTCCAGGGTCACACAGCATGTTGGTTACTGAGCTAAGAGCCCAGGCCCCGGGTTCCCTGGGATGTTATAAGAACATGGCAGCTGGTGTGGAGGAGAGAGGAAGACGTGGACAGGGCAGGCGGGAGAGTGACACAGGGCAGGGAAGTTGCAGTGGGATGACAGTTAGAGTCCGGGATGAAAGACACTGCTAAAGAGGAGGCTTGGGACAGCCCCAACAGCAGGGCTCAGAGGAAGGGGTGCAGCAGCTGGCATCGGCCCTCCTGGCGAGGGAAGGTTAAGGGGGACCTGGAAACCCACAGCTCCAGTGGATTCCCTCTATGAGCCAGCAGGTGCTTCCTGAGACTCTGCTGGGCACTGAGGGGTGAGCACCCCGGATCCCTCCTCACCCCTTTCCACTCATGTCCTGCAGGCAGCATGGCCCTCCACCCAGCTCTCCTGAGCCTCTCTCTGTGTCCTCTTAAGTGGGACGGTTATGCCTACCTCAAGGAATAAGTGGGAGGCACCAACAAGACAGTGAATAGGGAAGTTCAGGTGGAGAGAAAGCCAAAGTGAAGAAGAGACGCCCATTTCAGTTCAGATGTCTCAGGACCCCTAGCACCTCTCTTGCCCCCTTCCCCCTCCAGACCCAACCCAGACCAGTCACATAGGTCGCTAGTCCCTCAGTGTATCCCATCTGTGAAATGGGCTCCCCTCCCAGCCCCTGGCAAGAAGGCATCCCTGGCTGGGTGGTGAGCTCCCTCCTGCATGCCAAGCCCACACGACATCTCCAAGGAGCGCCCAGGTGGTGAGCTGCACCAGGCTGGACTGAATTCTCACCCTGGAGAGGCGCACATGCCAGGTGCTCCTTGGAGGTGCTGTGTGGGCTTGGAAGATGTTGTCCATGGCTGGGGGCCCAGCAGCCATCTGGGGCCTGACAAGAAGGAGTGAGGAAACAACTGCACCTGTTGTCAGGCAAAGAGGAGCCTCTGTCCCCTCCTGGAACCAGTGCAGGCTGTAGCCAGGTGTTCAGGGAACTCTTCCAGGTCATCTGGCTCAGCGGCTTCCACAAACACGTAGAATGCATGCTATGCATAGGCACCCATCTGTGCTAAAGCCCTTTGATATATGTGAGCTCTTGGAGGTCGTCAATTTGCTGATATCTCTTTACAGACAGGAAAACAGAGGTCGGAGGCTAGAAGTGCCATGCCCAAGAAACACATGCTTTCACTGGGAACTGTTATTGAGAGTTTACCTGATGCCGGGTGCACAGGAGCTCAGACATCACTTATCCTCTTATCCTCTGCGCTAGTGACTGTTAGCCCGTTTTACGGTTGGAGAAACCAAGGCCAGGGAGACAAAATCACCTGCCTGAAGCCCCCACAGTATTGATGCTGAGACTCTATCCTGCAGATGTTGGGCTCTTTCCACTGAGTAAGGTTCCTCACTCTCTAGTGACACATGGGGTGTCGTCAGCCTGGGCCTGGGCAGGGCCGAGGCAGGGACCCCAATCCTCTCCTAGGTTAAAGGAATCTGCATTGCTTCATGTTCGTCTCTGCCCGCTTGCTGGCCAAGCCCAGGACAGGAAGAGAGGGCTCACAAATTGGGAGACTCTGTGCTGAAAACCCAGTGGTCTCAGCCATTCTTGTTTCTTGAGGATCCCAAGACCACCCACTCCTCTTCCAAGCCCAGCCCTGTAGCTCCTCCAGGAAGCCTGGCCCCTTCTCAAGCTGTGTGGCCAGCTCTCTGTGCTGCTTCTGGAACCCCCACTCCTGAGCACCTGAGAGCAACAAGACAAGCCATGGCCTTGGGCAGTACCCTTTCAGAGGAGGAGGAAGGTCAGAGAAGGGAAGGGACTCGCCCAAGTTCACACAGCTAGCTGCATCCCAAGCAACCCTGCTGGAACTCTTTAGGAAAGGACGGGAGGAGCCAAGGGTGAGTTTGGCCAAGCTGGTGCCCACTTGCCCCCAGAGTCACCAAGGTCCCCACCCTGCCCCAACATTGCCTTTTTTTGAGGAGTTGATTCCCAGCCCAATGGAGGAGCCGCCAGATGGGTAAAGACCCTCCAGATGGGTAAAGACCCTCCTGCTAAAGAACTGAGCATCCCTAGCCCCTCTCATCCTCCCCAACCAGTGGCCGCCCAGGTACTGCCCTGTCCAGGAGGCAGCTGGCAGGTAACAAGGGAAGAGCGGAGCCTCAGGGAGGGCAGCCTGTGTGGGGCCACGTGGCCCAATGTCACCAGAGTGCCATGAGGTGAACTGGGATAGAATGGCCCAGCCTTTCCTCACGGGCAGGGTGGAGGGAGGTGAAGTATGGCTATTCATTAGAAAAGTAATAATGGCTGGGCCGGGTACGGTGACTCATGCCTGTAATCCCAGCACTTTGGGAGGCCAAGGCAAGAGGATCACCTGAGGTCAGGAGTTCAAGACCAGCCTGGCCAACATGGCGAAACCCCATCTCTACTAAAAATACAAAAACTAGCCAGGCGTGGTGGTGCGCGCCTGTAATCCCAGGTACTCCAGGGGCTGAGGGAGGAGAATCATTTGAACCCAGGAGGCACAGGTTGCAGTGAGCCGAGATCGTGCTACTGCCCTACAGCCCGGGCGATACAGGAAGACTCCATCTCAAAAAAAGAAAAAAGAAAAATAATAATGACTAATGTGGGACTTGGGTAGCCCTTCATGGTTTATGAAGCACTTCTGCAACCATAAGAGAATGTGTTCTGTTCACCCATTCAAAGACCAAGAAACCGAGGCTCAGAGAGTTCGCGAAGTGGCTAACCCAGTCCACACAGCCAGTTAGACTATCGGAGGACTTGAGCCTACACGAGTTGAGCGTGAGTTTACTGAACGCTGCGGTCAGGCCCTGCGCTCGCTACATTCACATACGCTACTCTGTTTGCCATAACGACAGGCTGGGGAGATCCCTGTGGATTGTCCCATTTCATAGGGGAGGAAATTTAGGTCTGTGACTTGGAGGAAGTCACAGGAAGGGAGGGTGGAGCTTGGTGGCTCAGCCATAGCAAGGCTCAGCCAGGTCAGGGGGCGTGGGTCCCTGCCCAACTTGCTAAAGGTCTCAGGGGTGCATTCTGCCCACCTCCTGATTTTGGGGTAGATAGCAGGGGGTGGGGGCAGGGATGGGGCAGCTCTGAGTCTGCCCTTCGTGACTGTGGGAACACTGCCTGCTGGAGACAGTGCCTGGAACAGCACAGCTTGGCTTTGAGCTGGAGCCTCTAGGGGACAAACAAGCCAACTGCCAGGCAGGACCTTCATCACTGTAGCTCCTGGTGGAGAGAGGTGGGGGGCACGAAGCATCAGGAGCAGAGGCACTGATGCCCTCTCCTTCATGTGGCCCAGCATGGGGGTGGCCACTGCTCTGGCCGCTGCCCAGAGGGTGGCTTCTCTGCTTTTGCCAGCTGTCTCCAGCGCCCCTGTTTCCATGCCTGAGATCCAAAACTCAGCTTGAGAAACCACACCTGAGAAATCGGCATTCCATTTCTTGCCAGGGGCCTCAGGATCGGGGAGTCAAGCAGGGGTGCTTGGTACTGCCCTTCCCCACAGCCTCAGGGAAGAGGTGGAGTGGGTGGAGGCGAGAGAGGCAGGCTGGGCCCAGGAGCACAGAGGCCTCTAATGGCACTGGGTGTGGCCTATAGTCCCACTGGCTGGCTGCCCTGTTTCCTAATTAAAGTGCCCTTCTGAAAATGCCCTCCAGTCCAGGCCCAGCACTTCTGAGTGAGGCAGGCACCGCCCAAAAAATCTCAGCAGCTTTCCCACCTTCCCTGCAGGGGCCACTGGGCTCAGGGCCTTTGGTCATCCAGGGGAGGCTGAGGGGCATCAGGGTCGTGTTCACCCTGTCATCGTCACTGCGCTCCCAGAACCTGCTCTCTGCCATCCCATTGCTGAAGGCAGCAGGCCGTCCCCATTAAAGAACCTCTGCAGCCAGGATCAAAGGCACTATTGAAGAGGCTCCTGAGAGCTGGGGGACGCCAGGGCCAGGAGACGGGAGGAGGAGGCAGCAAGGGGACTGAGTCACTGCAGGCCAATTGTGGTGAGTGGGCAGTGGGTGGCTGCAGCCAGGTTTTCGGGCTGGGAGGAAAGCCCAGCCAAGAGGCCCAGAAAGGGGCGGGCAGGCAGCTGGGAGCCGTGCGGAGAGGCTGCGCTGCTGCGCTGGGACACCTCCGCTGTTGAGCAAGCCTGCTCCCCCGCAGCCCTTACGAAAGCCACCTTCTGGTGAGGGCAGCAGAGCAGCCGGCTGGTTCGCTGCTGGGGACCAGGGTGGGAATGGGGAGAGGATGGGGCCTTGAGTCCAGTTCTTTCCACTTGGGAAGCCCATAATTGACAGGGCTGCACTGAGGGTGGCACGCTGGCAGTACCTAGAGGCTGTCATTAAGGAATAAGGGCCTCTCAGTTCTTTACAAGTCACCCCAACTCTCTGGACTCTGTTTATCCCTTGGGTTAGTTAGGGTGAATAGGGATTAATTAGATGGGGAGGGGGCGGGATATCTTCATCACTTGATTGGTTGTGGCTGAGTGTAGGCCTGTGCTGAGAAGGAGGCCCTGTCCAGATGTGCTACAATTGATTAGTAATGCCTGCCACAGCCTCAGGATGGGCCAGGTAGCCATGCATTTTGGGCAGATGGGCCAGGTAGCCCCTAGACTAGATTTACTCTATATCCCTTGCACTCTCTAATATCCTGAGATTCTGGGCTGGCACGGAAAAGGCCTCCCAAATGCTGGCCCTGACTTCCCCAGTGGACATCCTTCCCGGAGATGTCAGTGGAAATCTGAGCCTCAGTTTCTTCATCTTTCAAAGGGAGAGAAGGACTCAGCTGGACCTCTGACCAGCCTCAACCTGCAAATCACATCGTTCATAGGATTAACGAGACCTTTCTTGTGCCCCTCCTTGTGTCTAGTGCAGTGAGGGGTGCAAGATGGAGTGTACCTGCACTCCAGAGTCTTGCCCTGTGCAGGGCTGGCTGGAGCCCTGCATCTGCCTCTTCCTGGCTGTGTGACTGGGCGCAAGTTATTTTAAACACTGAACCTTGGTTAGTAAAATAGGGGTAATGGTACCTGTCCACAGGGCTTCTGTGCCCATTGAATACTACTGCGTAAAGCCCATGACCCCAGGCCTGTCACAGAGCACCCAGCTCTTAGATAGGGGCACTGATGGGAAGGGTTAGAAGAGAAGCCTCAGTTGACTTCTTTGCCTATTCTGACCTTGGCTTTGGATGGGAATTTGGATGGGGGTGGAGCGGGGGAGCGGGGGAGGGGGGAAGATAGTTTCAAAGCAACACAGGCCCAGACTGTTCACTCTCAACTCTCCTGAGACCGCAGCCCCAGCCTGAGCTGGCTTCTCCATAAACTCCTGGTCCCTTCCCTTAACCAGCTCCATAAAAACGGAGTGGGGCAGGAGGGAGTCTGGCTGTAGACTTTGTAATTTGGCTTGGAGGTGGCTCCTGTTCGTTTTAACCAGGCTGTAATTACAGCTGGCACCCGACACCCCCTCATTACCGGAGCCTGGAAGGAGGACTCTAATTATAGCATACTGGGTCCCGGCTGGAGTGGGCTGGGGGAGGGAGACCACAGCAGAGGCCTGTGGAGGCAGAGAGGGACTCTGAGTTGGCTGGGGGCGGGGGGTGGGGCAGGGCCAGGGGTGCCGGGACTGTCCTGGGCTTTTCATTTCTCTTGCCTTCAGAGTCATCCTTGGGAGAGGTGGGGTGTAGATCAAATCCAGACCACTTCCTCGGGGAGAAAAGGACCCAGAGGAGCCCGCCCAGGAGATTCATTCATTCATGCATGAAGGATTTATTAAGCATCTACTGTGTGCCAGGCTGGCACTGGGTTACAGCAGTGGGTAAACAGGTGCCATCTACCCAGAGATGGTGTTCAGAGAGAAAGCACAGTGAAGCCATCCTGCTGCTGGAAATATCTGAAGAAGTCCACATTGATGGCAGATGGCCACCATGGTGAGCCTTGATTGCCCTCTAGTCATGCCACTCACTCCCCTGAGCCCCCGGGCCTCACTTGGCACAGGAGGGCCCCAGGACCCTCCCTGAGAACACTGTTAGGTCGCTGGCTACCCATGCAGGTTAAATGTTGTGTGGCTGTCACTGAGTGTCTGTCCTGGGACCCCAGGGTCAATGGGGGCGCAGACATTAAAGGAAATACACAAAAAAGTATATATGTTTAAAAGGCAATGAGAGCAATAAGGAAAAGAGATGCCAGACGAAGAGCCAGGGTCTTGGTTTAGGTGGGAGGGATGCAGCCAGGGCTCTCTGGGGAAGTGCCCTTTAAGATGAGAGCTGGAGAAGGAGCAGGGGTTAGCTAGGAAGGGGTGGGAAGGCAGCATTCCAGGTATCTCCACGGAGGCTTGCAGACTGCGCATCCTATGTTCTGAGCTGTCCCCATGCCAGGATGGAGGCAGTGGGGTTTCTCCTGCATGTTGTACAAGGAGCACTGGACCAAGTCTGTGGACGTGGTGCTCAGGCCCAGCTCTGTCAGAGAACTGTGACCTCAGGCTAGTCACACCCTCTCTGGGCCTCAATTTCCTCATCTGTCCAAAGGGAGGCCCCTTCAGGCCACAAGCCCTCCCTCTCTGCCCCAAGCCTGAGGATTTGAGGAGTCCAGCTAGTCCTGTTCAAATGCCACTTTTCGGGATGCCCCTGATGACTGTGAAAGGCAGCCAGGGCAGGAGGTAGGGGGCCGGAGAGCTCCAGACATCCCATCCCCTTCTCTGAGTTATTAAGAGCCACCGGGAAGCAGACACAAAGGGAATTGTCCTGAGCTAGAGTCAGGCCCCAACCCCCAGCCGAGAACAATCAGAGAGGAAAACCAAGGCCATTTGTCCAACACGGAGTGAGGCAGTGACGGCGGCTGGGAAAATGCCGAGTATTTCTCAGCTAAAATTAGCCACCTACTAAACCTTCACATCAAGGGCAACCCGAAGCCTCTATTGTTTTGAACTTGGGATCCCAGAGGACTTGGGGGCAGGGCTTCTCGGGAGAAGCAAATGACCATCTCCTTTCCCAGGGGCTGGGCCAGCCAACACTGAGCCAGCCCTTGAGCCACAGAGGTGCCCAGTAAGGTACCCGGGGACAAACGGACAGACAGGAAGGGAGTCTAGCTGCCCAAAGTCATCAAGCATTGGTGGCTGACACAGCTTCTGGTTGCCCCATTTGAGATGTTCTTGCTTTACCAGTGACATTGATGTACTCTGAGTTAAATGGGTGGCAGGGAGTGGGGAATGTTGAACTGGAAGGAACTGCCGGAAATATAAGAAAATAACTCTTTAGCCTCTCCAGAGGAAGCAGAGTGGACATCACTCTTTGCTAATGGTAGACAGTTCCTGCCATTGGGGTGGCAAACCTGGCTTGGCATTTTTCCTCTGCCACTTAGTAGCTAACTGACTTTGCACAACGTTAGGTAAACAATAGAGATGGCTGTCGATACCAACCTCACAGGATTGTTACAATTAAGTATAGAAGATGCAGATATTAGCAATGGTAATAATAAGTATGCAGCTTTTCTTCATTAAGTCTTTTTAACATGCCCAGCATTCCTCTAAATGTTTCACATGTATTAACGTGTCTAATCCATGCTGGAAATACTATTACCCCATTCTGCAGGTAAGGAAATGGAGGCCTAGAGAGGCCAATTTGTAGGAACACAGGTGATGACCATCCTGTATTGTTCTTGCCACACAGCAGGTCCTGATTCAGGCTCAGATAGCTAAAGCCTGGCACCATGCTGCTGTGTAATTCCTTCAGCTCCTTGTGAAAAGCCTCCAGCTGAATCATAGAAGTGTTAAGGAAAAGGGAACTGGCATATGTTAAGCACCATGAAGTGCACTCAGCGTTTGATATTTCTGTTGGGAGGCAAGAGAGCATAGAGCCGCGCCGGCCTGGCAGGAGCACTGGGACACTTCTTAGAAATGCACATTCTCAAGGCCCACCCCACACCGACGGACTCAGAACCTGGGGCCAGGAGCCTGGGTTCTAACAAGCACTCCAGGTGGTCCTGGTGCAGGCCAGGGTTTGAGTACCACTGGCGCCGAGGTTATAAAGAGGATGGGCTTGGCTGGGTGCCGTGGTTCATACCTGGAATCCCAGCACTTTGGGAAGCTGAAATGGGAGAATTGCCGGAGCTCAGGAGTTCGAGACCAGCCTAGACAACATAGTGATACCCGTCTCTATAAACAATAAAGAATATGGGCTTAGCGTCAAAGAGAGCCAGATTCAAATGCTGACAACCCTGCTCTGTGATGTGAGGCAAGTAACTTAACCTCCCTGTGCCTGCAAACTGGGCTCATGACAAGAATACCTACAAGAAAGAGTCGTTGGGAGGATTCAGTCATAATTATGCCAAGTACTTGGCGCAGTACCTGAGAGCTAGTTTGCACTGCAAATGGTAGCTGTTAACTCATTACCTGAATTACCTGCTAGCGCTGAAGAGGTACTAAAGGGAAAAAAACTGGATCTTTGTGGCCAGGGAAGCTGTTTAACCCCAGCTGGAGTGAAGCTTCCCCTCTAGGGCAAGCTGGCGGAACTCGGGGGCCAGGTACAAAGGTAACCCTCCCAGGCTGAGGGCGTCAGGGTGGCGGGGATGGACTCCCCACCCGGCCTGCCCTGTCTAGCAGAGGCTCCCTGTCTTCCCTGAGCTTGTGATGCCAATCAAACAGACGCGTGAACTGAGAACTTTTCTCCCACGCTTTCTCAGGGAAGCCAACTCTGAGAATGACAGTCTGGTGACGCGGTGATCCCCAGACCCTGGGCTCTTGGGGGCCTCGGCTGCATGCTGTGGGCTAGTGGTTTCGTTCTCTTCCCTTCCCCCTGTGTGTTTTCAACATCTGCTTGGAGCCCTCAGGGGAGCCGTGCGTTCCTCTTCCGTGCCTTCCTCCGTAAGGAGAGGCTCCTGGGCCAGCCGGGCAGCGAGCGCAGCGGACAGGCCCCACCTTCCCTGTGCTTCCACTGCTTGGTCAGGGCCTGCCCAGCTTCTGGGAGCCCCGGGCTCTTACTGAGACACTGCACCCCGACTGCCGGCTGTCCCTGAGTCCCCCATGCTGAGCACATGCCTTAGTGTGATGCCACACTTTCACACCTCTGGCCTCTAGCTACCTCTGTGAGGCGGGAATGGTGATGGTGCAACCATTCTACAGAGAAACAAACCAAGGTCCCAGGAGCTAAGGCTAATGGCCCAGAGTCACCCACTGAAGGGTGGCCCAAAAGTGTTCTGGTATTTCCTGTCACTGGGCCTCGCGTGCATCCTTTCTGTTTTTACCCCCACCTCATACTTCCTTATCCCCTCTCAAGAAATCTCTAGAAAGGAACTGACAAACGAGTGCCTGTCATGTACCAGGCTCATTTCGTGAGATCCTGCAGCTGTGAGGGGAACAAGGTACAAGAGACAGGAGATGGCTCCCCCAGTGAATGGCAGTGGGATGGGATTGAAGCTGGTCCCACGTACTTGAGAGCGCCTTCTCCTCGGCTAACCTCCTGCAGGTACCCTCCCCGCATCCCGGCGCCCCTCCCAGAGGAGCCTCTCGCAGTGTCCTTGGCTAGATGCCTGCCCTCCGGCCCTTGCACCTTTCCTGTGCTGCTCACTCAGAGGACATGGGGAGCAGGCTGAGCCCTGAGCCAGGGCGGCTCGGTGATTACATCAGCAGGTGCAAACAAGCAGGCAGGAGCAGGGACGGGCGTCCCTTGGGGCTCTCGGGACTGGAGATGGCGCTCCATCCGCCCCACACAAGTGTGTTTCATTTTCTCCTTCTAGCTTGCATCAGCCTTTTTCAGCTCTGTGTCATCACGGAGTGGACCAAGGCAGCAGCTGGGAGGCTGGGGCAGGTGTGAGGCGAGGAGTGGGGTTCGCCGGGGCCCGGGCAGCCTGGAAGGTAGGTCCACTCACCGTTTCTTCCTGAGAATGGAGCACAATAGTCCCCCTCACCCGAGGTCTCCCTGTCCACAGTATCAGTTATCCATGGGCAACTGCGACACCAAAATATTAAACAGAACATTCCAGAAATCAGCAATTCACTTATTTTAAATCGTATGGCATTTTGAGTAGCATGATGGAATTTCCCACCGTCTCACTCCATCCTTCCCGGGGTGTGAACCACCCCTTTGTCCAGGATGTCCACACTATATACACCACCCGCCCCTTAGTCACTCGGCGGCTGTCTCTGTTATCAGATCGAAAAAAAATTAGTCTATCCTGAGCTTAGTACTATTCAAGTTCCCAGGCCTCCACGGGGGTCTTGGAACACCCCTCACAGATATGGGGACTACTGTAGTAGACATTAGCTAGTACATACGGTTGCCCAGCTGGCAAAATGTTTTTGACCTTCTGACCTTGGTGTTTCCAAAAACATGGTCAGTGAGAGCAAGTAAAAGTGGTCCCATTTCTCAGAAAGGAAAATTGAGGCCCAGAGGGAAGTGGCTGCCCAGGGGTTGTCTCATGAGTCACTGACAGCACCAATGCGTTTCAGCTCAAGAAATGCATGGGATTATAAGAGCCTGGAGATTGAAAAACATCCCTAGAGTCGTCCAGGTGGAAGTGGTTAAAGCCTGCTTCCTAGAGGGAGGGAACTGGTTCCTTGGCGGAGGAGGAGAGAGCTACTGAAAAAGCTGTGGATTGATTTCTGCACGGATGGTGCAGGGGCTGGCCAACAGACCATTGCATGGCTGTGGGGGTGGGCTGGAGGCAGACCAGGTGCTGGTCTGTAAGTCTTAAATGTCTGGATTCGTAACCTTGAAACTTTGCTGTGAGCTTCCCCCTGGTGGAACTGAAGCTTGGTCATTGCTCACTGAGCCTCACCACAGGCGTGGGCAAGGGGAGGCCCTCAGGAAGAGTTTGATGAATGAATGAATGAGTCCTTGCTCACCGTCTGCCTCCCTCCAAGTGCACCTGCGCAGCTACATAGGCCTTCTCCTTGGCCAGTGCCACCTGTCTCCCCACATCTCACCAGCCGACAACGCAGCTGCTCACCCAAACCCAGCGCCGGGGTCTTTCCCAGCACTGGGACCAGAGAGGCAAACACAGGAGCCTTGGCCTGCGGGCCAGGATGCCTACATTCCAGTCCTGGCTTTGCCTCCTAGCTGCTATGTGACTAGCAGTTGCTACCCCTCTCAGGTCCCCAGGGTGTTCTGGGTCTCTGAGTCTACAAGGCCTGCCCTCCCTGGAGCCCATGGAACCTGAGCCCCAGTCCTGCCTTGGGGATGGAGGCCAGAGATGGCTGCCTTCCTCCCTCAGCCCTGGGGACTGAGAAGGAATCCAAGTGGCTTCCAGATTCAGAAAGATCCAAGGGGAAGCCCCTACCCAGTTCCAAGGACCCCTTCTACTCACTCCCCACTGCCAGGAGCTCTCAGGGACTCTCTCTCCCTCTCCCCGTGGCACTATCTTTCCCTCTGTTCATCTCTCCCATTTGCCCTCCCCTTCTCATGCCCATTTCACAGATTGGCCAAGGCCAGAGTCCAGCCACCCCTTTTCCTCTGTCCCTGTTGTGACTTTATGCCAGTGTGATACCAAGATAGGAGTGGCGCTGCAGCCACAGGCTGGTTGTTTGCTGTTGCACAAGCCATTGCTCCTCTCTGGCCTCAGAGTCCCCAGCTGGAGGGGAACGGCTTGGATGTAGTTTGGAGGGCCCCATATCCCAGGGTCTGAGCTGCCTCCTGGTGGTGGTGCTGACGGCAGCAGGCGAGGATTGCAGCAGTTTTTCCACTTGGAAACGTGTTGGCAGCTGCCTCCCCTTTGCAAGGAAGGGTTGTTTGGTCCTAGAGCGTGGCGCCAAGGGAGGCAGGGGAAATTTGTATGCCCTGGGTGCTCTAAGAACAGCCTCAACCCTGGGCTTTTGGGGCAGCATGGGGATGTCAGCACTGTCCTTCCTGTCTGGCGTAGCCTGGGCAGCCCCCGGGCCCAAGACTGTACCAAGCAAGGTGTCGTGGTCTTTTCTGGGAGAAAGTGACAGGACACTGGGCATCTTCCTGCCCAGAACCCAAACACACAGCCAGCTTGACAGCATTGCCAGGCCCGCTCCCCGTGCCAGCTTTGCGTCCTTCAGCTCCTCCAGCGACCTGAGACGCGTGGCAGAAGCAGGCAGCCCAGCTGGCCCTCGCCCGTCTGACACGTGTGACCGTGAGGGGTGGCGGGGCGGGGGGTGGGGACGGAGAGAGATGCCCGGCACGTTCCGCTTATGATTCAAAAGTCCTCAGTTGACAGCCTTTAAGGGAAAGCATAGGACACACAGCTGTACATGGTGAGACCAGATTTAAGTAACTAAATACCTGAGCATCTAAAAAAGTCAGAGAGGATCAACATCCAGTGTAACTCAGCTGGGGTGGGAATTGGGTAACTTTCATTTTCATCTTTTCTTTTTCTAGATTGTTCACAATGACGGTACTACCTTTGTAATCAGAATAGACCCCAAAATCTGTTTTTATTTAAAAAAAAAAGGAGTTTAAAACATGAAGCCCCCGCCCCCACCTTTCTTGGGAGTCTGGGGTGCAGTTTCTCTTTGTGGCTCTGCTGCTCAGGTGCTGTGTGATCTGAAGCCAGACCACACCCTCTCTGGTCTCCATCCTCGAGGGCAGCGATTAGATGGTCTCTGAAGTTTCATCAGTTAGTGGAGTCCTGCAGCATGGAATTTCCCAAGGGATGGGCTCCTGTAGCCCAGGTCAGCCCTCCTACCTGCCCCAGCTGCCCAGACCTCCTCTGGCTGCTCCCTCCCCTCTCCCCCTGCCACCCCAGTGTTTGTCCTGTGTCCCCAGTGGGCCTATCTGTACCACAAACAAGATTCCCAGGCCCTTGAGGAACTTGCTTCCAGAAAGCAGACCTGTCCGGAAACAGCTAACAAACATACACAAAGAAGGTCGTTCCAGAGAGGGGTGCATCTGCCACGGGAAAAACAAAAAAAGGCACTGGGGAGACAGCACAGGAGGGTGGAGGGTGGTGTATTTTCACTGGGTGGTCAGGGAAGGCCTCATTGGAGAGGTGGCATTTGAGCTGAGATCTCAATGACAAAGAATCTGCCCAGAGAATATGTGTGTATGGACGGGGTTGGGGAGGAGCTCCAAGAGAATGGACCAGCGAAGGCACTGAGGCAGGAACAGGCAAGGCATGTCCCAGGGAAACACACCTGCTGGGGCCTAGAGCACAGTGAAAGACGGGTGAGTTGGCCCGGCACAGTGGCTCACGCCTGTAATCCCAGCACTTTGGGAGGCGGAGGCTGGCAGGTGGGTCACCTGAGGTCAGGAGTTTGAGACCAGCCTGGCCGATGTGGTGAAACCCCATCTCTACTAAAAATACAAATATTAGCTGGGCGTGGTGGCAGGTGCCTGTAATCCCAGGTACTTTCGAGGCTGAGGCAGGAGAACCTGGGAGGCGGAGGTTGCAGTGAGCTGAGACTGTGCCACTGCACTCCAGCCTGGGTGACAGAGTGAGACTGCCTCAAAAAAATAAAAGAGAGAGAGAGAGAGAGAGAGAGAGAGAGAGAGAGAGAGAGAGAGAATGGTGAGTCTATGAAGTTGGAGGATTCTGGGTGGCTTGGGACTTTCTTCAGGGGCACAGAGAAGCCACAGGAGGCTGTGCACCACTAGAGGGCGTGGTTTCCCTCTTACAAGATCACTCCGGAGTTAGGAAAGTGGATTTTAGGGGTGAAAGGAAAGGTAGGGAGTTGAGGGAGAGGAATGGTCCAGGCAGGAAGACCTGGGTTGGAGACACAGCCAGTGGTTGGGGGGCGGTCATGTGGTGCGAGGCACATCTTCCAGGTTCATCTCGCAGCGTCCAGGTCCCTCCAGCAGCATGGCTGGAAGTGGGGTGAGGAAAGGGAGCCACTGGGGGCCTTCCCCAGATGGGGCTTGAACAACTGGGTGCTTGGTGGGGTGTAAGATTGCAGCTCAAACTCCCTCCATGCCAACACTGGGTCGGGGAGAGGTGACTATAAAATAGCGGACCTGAGTCACAGGTGGGGAGCCTGCCGTTGCCTTAGGGGGACAGCAGCATTGACACAGGCAACTCTGAGAAAGGCGCCGTGGTCCCAGCCTGGGTGGGGCTCTCAGGGTGTCCCCAGAGATAGCTGTGGATGTAACCTGGCTGGGGCATATGGGGGCCTGTTGGTGCGAGCGTGTGTATCTGGGGGGGCCTGCCACCTGCCACTGAGGGGGGGGCCAGGCTGGCCCCAGGCCTCCCCCGGGATGTCTGTTTGGGAGAGGCAGGCCCACAGAGCAAGGGAAGCCAAGTGCTGGAGTTAGGAAGCTGAGACCCCGTCCCCTTCAGCAAGCTGGCGAGCTCCCAAGAGGACGGAATAATAGCTGCCTCTGCTGGGCACTCGGGGCTGTTGTGGGTTTGGGTGGCTGTGACCTTGAACACGTCCTTTCACACCTCTGAGCCTCGTTTTCGCATCTGTAAAATGGAACAGCTTGGCAGGGTCATTGTGTTGACGATGGGGAGCACTGTCTTGTTGGAACACACAGGGTTTTAGGTGCCAGCTGCTGGGAAGATGCTTATGGTCTTCAGGAGCATGGACGGGAGGGCTTTGCGCTCCTTGTCTGGGAGAAGAAGCGGAAACAGAATGTCCCCTCCTCAGTCCCCAAGACTCCATCACAGTGATCCCATCAGACCTGAAACTTGGAAAAGGAACCAAAAATTAGCCCCAGGCCTGAGCCAAAGGAACTCAAAGCCAGGGGAAGGGTCTGGAGGGAGGGCCTGGGGGTGGGAGTCAGGGTGGCCAGTGAGCCAGTGACTGTAGTGTCCTTCCCACCTCTGTAAGCAATGTGGCCCCCACAGCTGGGCCCAGGCTTATCCCAGCACAGCACCTGCCCTGGGGCCTCGACCCCAGCCCCCCACCCGCTCCTTCGCTTATCCCACAGTCCTTCGAGGGAGACGTTTCACAGGAGCAGCTGGACACCCACTTCAGGATGCAGGCCCCTGCCCCAGCCGGCCACCTTGGCGAAGCCACTTCCTGTGGCCAGCAGAGGAAGTGATGTCAGGGCACAGATGGGTGCAGAGGGTGTGGGAAAAGGACTGCGTAAGGGGCCGCCTTTGTTAGGAATGACTCCATGTCCCCCGAGTCCGCCAGCCCCCATTTGTCATCGGTAACGGCCATTGTGACTGCCTCCGAGGGGGGCCCCAGCCAGAACCCCACAGCCGCAAAGAGCCAGGGCCAGATGGAGAAAGGGCTTTGTGTCCAGGGAGGGGTCCTTCCATGTGGGGTTGTGTGTTTTTAAAACATCATAATAAATGGGCTCCTCTCCCCGCTCCCCACTGAGCACATCAGCCACGCAGTGAATGGGAGAGATTTTCCATGCAGTGGGAGGTCAAGTCTGGGGAGAATTCGCCGGTGTCCAGGGGCTAGAGAAAGGCTGTGATTGCTGATGATAAATGTGCCCAGCGTGGGGCGTTCTGTGTCCTCACCTCCCGCCTGACTCCTCCCCTCCCTGTCCTGTGCCAGCCAGCCCTGGAGACACACTTCCCTGCACAGCTACAGATGCCCACCCCTGGTGCTAAGCCTGGGGGTCCCAGGACTGGGGATAAAAGCCAGTGGTGGGGGTTTCAAGGCTCTCCCTACCAGATCACCACAGCCTCCCTCTGAGGTCTCTGCCCTGGACAACAAGGCTGACCAGAGGTGGACCTGGCTGAGATGGATAGCAGGAATTTCCATCCCAGGCATGGGAATCACAGAGCTTAAGCCTTCACCCACAGCCCTGCCATGGCTGTGCTGTTTCCGGGCCCCCTCTCCTTCCTCAGTCCTGAATCAGCAACTGGGCTCTGGTCCAGCTTGGCTGTTAATTTGCTGTGTGATGTTGCATTAGTCACTTCTCCTCTCTGAGCCGGTAGAACTCGGGGCTCCAGAGGCTCTAGGCTCTCGGAACATTGACTTTCTATGTGTCTAGTCTACTGGGGCTCAGGTGGTGCCAGGCCAAGGAAACTGCCTGTGGGGTTTCTGACTCCCACACACAGTTCAGCTAGAGAGCACCTCCCGCCTGCCGCCGCTCCCTGCCACATGCACTGCCTGTTTGTTTGCTTTGAGACGGAGTCTTGCTGCATCATCCAGGCTGGAGTGCAATGGTGAGATCTCAGCTCACTGCAAACTCCACCTCCCAGGTTTAAGCGATTCTTATGCCTCAGCCCCCTGAGTAGTTGAGATTGTAGGCATCCACCACCACATCCAGCTAATTTTTGTATTTTCAGTAGAGACAGGGTTTCTTTCGCCATGTTGTCTGGGCTTGTCTCGAACTCCTGACCTCAAGTGATCTGCCCGCCTTGGCCTTCCAAAGTGCTGGGATTACAGGTGTAAGCCACTGTGCCCAGCCCACGGTGCCTGCTAAGAAAGATATTTGCAACTGTTTTCTCAGTTGACCTTTCACAGCAATACCCCAAAGCTGACAGAGGAGGAGCTGTTAGTCACTGCTTTATAGATGGGGAAACTGAGGTCCTGAGAGGTCAAACAACCTCCCAAGGTCTCTCAGTGTGGGGTGAGGCTTGGAACCAGGTTTGCTGGCTCTCAGGTCAGGCTCAGAGTTATGGTAAGGTCACAAAATTCCTCTGGCTTCCCCCAGGAATAGTGACAATCTCCTGCTCAGGAAAGCTGGAGCCACCCCCTCCTTTCAGAAGACCCTCTGAGGAGTACAGTGTCTTTAGGTTTGTCCTGAAGTCATTCCTTCGCCTCCTGGGCCCTCACTCCTGCTCATCCAGGTGGGTGAGATTCTGACGCCTCTTACAGAAGCCTGTGTCTGCACACCAGTCCCTGGGAGGAAGCCTACAGGTGGGCATGGGCCCTGCTGTCCTACACGCTCCACTCCCTCCCACATGGACGTCCTGTCCCAGACATCAAGGGGGACACCAGGAAGAGTGTAGTGTGTTCCCTGCCCTCCAGGGGCAGCCACCAAAACTGCAAAGGAGCCTTTGAGCCGTCTGACTCAAAATAGACTTGCCAGAAGCTAGAAGGTACCCACTAGACCCTAGCCTGGTCACCTCACCCTCCTGCATTTTAAATGGGTGGTGACATGAGGAACTCGTCTACAAGGAAGCCAGAGTGGAGGTGAGGGGTGCAAACCTGTGTCTTCTGGAGAATATTTGGATAAGAAGACCTGGGGGACCAGGCTGCAACCTCCAGACTGGGAAGCGTGCTGTTTAGTTAGTTTAAAAGGTAGAATTCCGGCCATGGCTGGAATCTCAAATTGCCACTGAGCGTAAGGAAGGCTTTTCTAACTATTAGGTCTGTCCAAAGAACTTGGCTGAGAAAAGCAGTGATGAGTTCCCCATCCCCAGAGGTATGTGAGTCAAGGTTGGCTGAGGAGGTGATGGGAGAAGTTGGATGAGATAGCCTTTTAAATAACCTCCATAGCGACCTCGTATAGGCAGGTAAAGGCAAATCAGAGGTGAGAGTTTGAATGGCGCCCCTCGGAGGTCCCATCCAGAGGTGCCGGTGGTCATTTTGCTCTAAGGCCTGGGACGGGCGGGCTGGAGCAGGGTTAGGAAAGCCCAGCAGTAAATGTTTCCTCCTCCTCCTTCCCTGGGTTCTACCCACACTCTGCTTTAGGGCCTCCATATAGCAATGGCAAGGAAAGTGAACTTAATTTAAGCAAATTTGCTTTTTGAAGAATGAATTTACTCAACCGGACATTTTCACACATGAACAGATTCCCCATAAGGGATCTTTAAACCTCAAAGTGTTAGAAGCAGAGGAGGGCTTGCGAGACTGACTTGGCTAGCCTCCTCATTTTACAGAAGGAAAATCCAAGGCCTGGGAGCGAACGGCCACACGGGAATGCCAGTCCCCAGCGGGATGCAGACCCAGGGCTCTGACTCCAGCGATTTTTCTTGTCCTCCATTTGACTGTCTTGTTATTACATCTGTGCAGGGATGTGTCTTCTTTCACAGCTTCGTGGTGGGATAGCTGGACCATTCTTGGATGCACCTTTAAAGGCAGGCTGCGCTTTTGCAGCTTAGGCCCAAACAAGTTCTACTGCTAGGAAGAAACACTTTGTGTGGGAATTTTCCTGCCAGCAGGAAACCCAGATCCGGCCTGGCAGAGGCAAGGATTTCTAGGGGAGCCTATCTTAGATGTGGTTCCTCTGTGAAGATGGAGCAGCAGGAAGTCCTGCAGGGAGTCAGGCCTGAGAGACATGGCTCAAGCCTCGCCTCCTGCCATCGACCAGGGGACCCTTCACGTCCCTTGTGGCAACACACTTTCATCTGTAAAATGGGAAGAGAATCCCGGCCCTGGGCATTGCGAGGAGTAAATAGGTGAAATGTTAGAAGCACTGGCACATAGGAGACCTAAATGCCCATGTCCAGTTCAGCGGAGCTCGGAAGACAGATTCTAGTATCAGAGTACCCAAATTTGCCCTCTAGCTATGCCACTTACTAGCTTTATAGCTCTGTGCCAGTCACTTGAATATGTTTGGTCTTAGTTTTCTCATCTGTACTGTAGGGGTAATAATCATATCCAACTCATAAGGCTGTGGTTCCCAAACTGTGCCAAGTCGTCCCAGGGTTCATCAACAAACTCCCAGGGGAGCTGTGGGATTATTTTTTTGTTTGTTTTTTGTTTTTTTAAAGATAAAGTCTTGCTCTTGTCCCCCAGGCTGGAGTGCAATGACACGATCTCGGCTAACTGCAACCTCCGCCTCCCGGGTTCAAGAGATTTTCCTGCCTCAGCCTCCCAGGTAGCTGGGACTACAAGTGCATGCCACCGTACCTGGCTAATTTTGTATTTTAAGTAGAGACAGGGTTTCACCATGTTGGCCAGGCTGGTCTCGAACTCCTGACCTCAGGTGATCCACCCACCTCGGCTTCCCAAAGTGCTGGGATTACAAGTGTGAGCCACTGTGCCCAGCCCAGCTGTGGAATATTTTTAATCTTCAAGGGAAACACAGTAATTCTAGATAGCTGTCAGACACTGCACCAACAACTAGCTCCAGGTAGCTCACAGTTTCAACCTCATATCACTCTGCTTTCCTTTCTTTGGCACCATATCTTTGCAAAGCTGGGATTGTGGCATCTGGGAGTAAACCATGACAAACAACAAGAGTAGTGGTGTCCACTCAGATTCCAAAGTTTGAGAAGTTGTGCAGTGCCCGACAGGTGCACACATTCCCATTCATAAGTGTTTGTGACTATGTAGGAATGGAATAAAAATAATTTTTTCCTTTCAATGTATCATAAGATTTTAGGATATAAATATTTACAAAGCTGTTTGGTTGTAATTACTTCATACGTTCCTGTTAGGAACTTCTTTTTGGCCTTAGGATAGCTTTAAAAAATTACTCAGACGCTAAAAATCAAAACGTTTGGGCATCTCTGTCTAGGGTTATTGTGGAGCTCATTGAGCTCATATGAACCACCCTCTGAGCAGTGCCTGGCAGGGTAAGCGTCCAGGAACCTGAGACCCCATTATTCTCCCACCCAGCGAGCACCTATGCAGCCTGGCCATAGGTGGCTCTCATCTAGCCCAAGCAGACCCTGGGGCCCAAGCCAGAGTCAGGGAGAAGTGAGGGCTCTGCACAGGCCTCGCATGCCTGACACTTACTCCCTTACTTTTTGTGTGTGTGTTTGTTTGTTTGGAAACAGAGTCTCACTGTGTCACCCAGGCTGGAGTGCAGTGGTGCAGTCTCCACTCATGGCAACCTCCACCTTCTGGGTTCAAGCAGTTCTCCCACCTCAGCCTCCTGAGTAGCTGAGATTAGAGGCGCACACCACCACGCCCGCTAATTTTTGTATTTTTAGTAGAGATGGGGTTTTGCCACATTGGCCTGGCTGGTCTGGAGCTCCTGAGCTCAGGCTCTCCACCCGCTTCGGCTTACCACGATGCTGGGATTACAGGCATGAGCCACCACGCCAGCCTCCTCCCTTATTGAGGTTGCATTCACTGTGCACCTTCTGCGTGCTGGCCAGCAGAGTCCACTCCTGCTCCCTCCAGGCAGGAACCTCAGGTGGGCCTTTCATTCTTCTTCCTTATCTCCTGGCAGTCTCTGCCTCCAGGACACCTGGGGTATGGGGACACAGCAAGAGGGCAACAGCTACACCCAGAGCCATCCGGTGCTGCTACAACAGAGAGGCACAGAGGAGGCACTTGGCCTGCGTCTCTGCTGAGGCCAGAGCTGAATCTTTGCACCAGGGCTGAGAGGAGGGGCGGGGTGGGAAGAGTGAGGTGGTGGGGCCGCCAGACGCAGGGCCTGCTGCACTAATGGATGTCTAGTGTTTGCTTTCCTCAGTCATGTCTGCACCCACTTTATAAATGGTCTGCATTAGAGTTATGAAACAAAGTCATCATATAGCCTTCAGTGCTGCAGAGCACCAGGACAGCCGTCACTCCAGGGCTAAGGGTAGTACAGTTAGAATATGGAGGCAGGCAGGTGACATGCACCCATGGACCCCTGTGCCCCTTCTCCTGTGGCCATGACCTACCCCTGGAGGGAGGCTCAATCCCGCCATTTCAGAGATGAGCTGCATGAGGCCAGCAAGGGGCTGGTTCAGACCCAGGGGCATCTGAGTCTGAAGGCAGAGCTCTGTCCCACACCCCTCAGGGCTGAGAAGGAGATAAGATGATGGTGGTGGGAGGTGGGTATGGAGCCTGGCAGGTTCTCTACCACCCAGATGCCCTCCTGACTCCATCCTGCTCTCCCAGAGCTGCCTGGCCTGGCAGGGAGGCCTCAGTGGCCATCTCAGGATCTGCACAGTGACTGGCTCTCAGGCCACTGGATGCCAATGTCCAGCTCCCTGGGCTGTGATCAAATCATTTTGTCATCTCCTCATCAAATCCCCAAGCAGCCCTAGCAGGCTGCCAATTTGCCTACAGTGAATGTGTCCCTGTACCTGGCAGTGGGAAGCAGGTGTCAGAGAGCCCTGGCCTGGCCTCTGGAATCTGCCTTGCTGTTCCCACGTTAGCTGCCCACTCACCGGTGGCCCCGCGCAAGTCATGGGAACCATTCGAATGGTCTTCAGTTTCCTCTGCTTTGATGAGAGAGCCCTGTGAACTGCAGAGTTCTGGCCACTGTCAGGGTGTTATTAGGATTCCCGGGTGTGGAGACACCCGCGTCGTTACAGAGCTACATCAGTGATAGGTGGTGTGGAGTCTGGGGCAACAGCCCAAATGCCAGTCTTTTCTCAAGTTCAAACCTTTGCCCTACCTCTTGTTAGCTGTGTGACCTTAGACAAGTTGCTTCACCTCCCTGAGCCTCCATTTAACCATCTCTGAAATGGGGATTATAGAACATATCTTACAGGGTTGGTGCCAGAATTCCATAAATTCCTGCAAACATAGCACCTGATGCTGGGTAAGCATTAGTTGTTCTTTCAATGCAGCAGCGTGTACCTACTATGTGCCAGGCCCCTCCCAGGCATTCATGCATGTTTGTCTCATGTGATCCTCAGAGAAGCCTAGAGACAGGGCAGGATGTCCACCTTTTGTGCTCATCAGACATAGCGAGGTAGGAGTTAAGGTCCTCTCCCTGGGCCCCACAGAACTCGCTGGATGAAGCTGGAGTCACGTGTCATCTTGTTAGCTACCCACCCCCAGCTCCCATACATGCACTGCCCAGGGCCTAGAGCCCCGAGCCAGTGACAGCTCATGCATTTCCTCCTAAGCTCCCCAGTCTCGGCAGGGTGTCCTGGTCCACAGAGAGAAAGCACAGTCAGGCATTCTGCTCCTGGAAAACTAGGTGTCCCCTTGGCCCCTCTGCCTGTAGAGGACTCCCTAGGGCCCAGCATGGCCTTCTAGACCAGAGAACAAGTGCATGATCCCAGAGACCACACAGGCCTCCCCGGACACCACCCTTCCCCTCCCTCGGCTCTAGGCGGAGCCTCTAGCTGGAGGGGCTGGGCAGCCATGTGCCACCCCACAGCTTCATTCAGTTTCCTCTGGGCAGTCAGCAGAGGAGGACAAGCCCCCCACGGCTCACTCCCAGCCACCTGATCATTTGGCATTTGGTGCTGGAAAGTTCATTTTCCTAAGTGGATTGTAAACCAGCAGCCCAGCGGCCTGGTTTCTCTGCTTCTGGGCGCTGGCGGTGGCCACACCCTCCTTCCTGTTTGTCTCACCTCCTGAGGTGCTGTTCTTTCCAGGGAGACGGGTGGGCCAGGATTTCCATTTGGCCCCTTTGTGGGAGGAGACTGCCAAAGGCACAGCCTCCATCTGCTCTGAAGTCTCCTCATCCTTCGCACTGAGGGCTGGATCTGGCTGGGTGGGGGTTGGGAGGAAGAGGCCAAGGGGTGGGTCAGAGCCGCAGACCATGGGAGGTGAGTTCTGTGGGGAGGCTTCTGGGAAGGAGGGCTTCCCCTGGGGGAGGAGACCTGCAGGGGGCTGAGGCCTGGTGCAGCCAGCTCACCCCACCCCTGCCCCACAACCCTGGCTTCTGTCCCGATTGCTGGCCTGGTAGGGGCTGCAAAGGGCAGCTGTGACTCCAGGGCAGAGCCGGCCTGGTTTGAGCTCCAGCCCCAGCCCCATTTCCAGCCCATTGCGTCTGGTGGCGTCACCATGGGGAACTGGATAGAGGCCGGGCAGGGACAGTGGAGCAGATGCTGGGAGGCCCAAGGGGTATCCTTACACGGACAGGTCACCTCCCCGCCCCGGACCTCCCTGGCCTCTCTGCCTGTAATGAAGTACAATCACACAGCATCGCAGAGCGGGAACTGGCTCTTTATAAAAACCAGCCTCTTAAAAGCTAAGGCACAATGGGAAATGGAGGCAGCAGGAGTGCCAGACTCGACCCAGGTTGCCGACTGCATCCCCAACAGGGCTCCGGCTGCCCCCTCCCCCGCCTCCCCTGCCCTCTTCCTCTGCAGTGGGCCCCCAGGGTGGGTGAGGGGTGCCACAGGGCCCTCCCAGCCACAGCCTCATGGAGGTCTCCATTCCCTCGCAGGCACTGATTCTGGCAGCGAGGTGCTACCCGACTCCTTCCCGTCGGCGCCGGCAGAGCCGCTGCCCTACTTCCTGCAGGAGCCACAGGACGCCTACATTGTAAAGAACAAGCCTGTGGAGCTGCGCTGCCGAGCCTTCCCCGCCACGCAGATCTACTTCAAGTGCAACGGCGACTGGGTCAGCCAGAACGACCATGTCACACAGGAAGGCCTGGACGAGGCCACTGGTGAGCCCACCCCACTTGCTTGGGCACCCCGGGACACCCCAGGCCCCGAGGCACAGGCCTGGCTCCATGTGAGACTTCACACAGCCATGGTGCCCTTCTGGGCCTCAGTTTCCCCCTGCCCCCTCCCCGGGCTTCACCATGGATTAGCATCTCCCCAAGTGCTGGCCACATGTCCCAGCCTGACTTTGGGACCATCCCCACTGCATTCAACAGCACCGAGTGCCGTGTGAGCCCTCTGCTTCCCTTTTCCATTTTCTCTCCATCCTTCTGCTTCTGTCAGGGGGCAAGTTCCCATCAGGTGGGGACTCTTGAGCCCTCCCAAACACCTGCCAAGCTCCCTGACTAATCAAGAGGCCTGATCTCTGCCTCACAGCCCTGGCACCGACCCAGAATTCAATGCAATCGTTATTTTTACAGTTCCCTTCTGTTTGTGGAAAGTGATACTGGTTTCCATTCACAATAATGATATGGCATTTCCTGCATAGAAATAAGTTGTTTTCAGTTAAAAAGAAAAAGTTGATAGGATTAAGTAAATAACCATACAAATGGTGCTGGGATGTAGCCCAAATCTGGAGGGAGAGAGGAGAGCGGCCGAAACTGGGAAACTCGAGGAAGTATGGGGTCCCTGCCTTCTTGGATATGTGGGGGGGCCCTCGGTACCCCCAGAGGAGGAGGCAGAGCCCTGGGGCTCCCCACATCTCCCAGAGTTGGGGCTCCCCACATCTCCCAGAGTTGGGCCTGCTCCCAGGGTGCCCTTGGGTCTAAGTGAGGGGCTCTTACTCACTTGTCACCAGGCTCCTATTGGTAGTACAGCAGCCCTCGGGGTGAATAGCCCTTCCCCAAGCTTAAGACAGGCAGGTGGCTAATTTTGTATTTTTAGTAGAGACAGGGTTTCTCCATGTTGCCCAGGCTGATCTCGAACTCCTGACCTCAGGTGATCCACCCCCCTTGGCCTCTCAAAGTGCTGGGATTACAGGCATGAGCCTCCATCCCCTCTAGCTACTCGGGAGGCTAAGGCAGGAGAATCACTTGAACCCAGGAGGCGGAGGTTGTGGTAAGCCGAGATTGTGCCATTGTACAGCCTGGGCAACAAGAGTGAAACTCCATCTCAGAAACAGAAAACAAAAACAAAAACAAAAAACCAGGCAGGTGGGACCCCCCTTCAGTCACCTGTCAGGCTCAGTGGGCTCCTGGGTAGCTTTCCTGGCTCCGTTTTGTTTTTCTTGTCTCTTTCTGGATCCATTTCTGTCTCCTTCGGCCCGCCTTCTTTCCCTGGCTCTCTCCGCTCACTTCTCTCTGTTCCCTATGTGTCTGTCTTGCTGTCCTCCTCATGTCCCTTCTTTCTTTTTCCCTCCATCCCCCTCTCTCTGTCTCATTCTCTGTCTCCCTGACATGCTGTCTCACTGTCCTTCTTTCCCCCTCTTTAGTTTCTGTTTTGTCACATAAAGCTCGCAGATTTCAGAACCAGTCAGGCTTAAAACCATACTCCAGAACATATTCAAGGTCACTGAACTGTATGCTTACAAATGGTTAAAATGCTAAGTTTTATAGAATGTGTACTTTAACAGTTTAAGCATAATTTTTAAAAATAGATTTGGAGTCTCATGCTCACCTAAAATATAAAAATGGAAAAAGGAATTTTTTTTTTTTTGAGTCAGAGTCTCGCTGTGTTGCCCAGGCTGGAGTGCAGTGGTGCGATCTTGACTCACTGCAACCTCCACCTCCAGGTTCAAGCAATCCTCCTGCCTCAGCCTCCCGAGTAGCTGGGACTACAGGCATGCATCACCACACCCAGCTAACTTTTTGTATTTTTAGTAGAGACGGGGTTTCACCGTGTTAGCCAGGATGGTCTTGATCTACTGACCTTGTGATGTGTCTGCCTCAGCCTCCCAAAGTGCTGGGATGACAGGCATGAGCCACTGTGCCCAGCCAGGAAAAAAAGGAATTTTTAAGGGAAACAAAACAACACATATTTGCCAGCTGCCCTCACTCTCTGGCTGAGTGACCCTGGGGAAGTCATTCCACCTCTCTGAGCCCCAGTTCTCTTTGTAAACTGGGAAGTTGACAGAAGGTGCTGGTGAGGGGAGAGCCAGGTGGCGCATGCACGGCATGGAGCAGCGTGCCAGGGCCCAGCAGGCAGTTGATAAACGCCTGCTTCCTCTGTCCTCTTTCCGGGCTTTCCTTGGCCTCCTTCTGTCAAACGGTCCTTACTTCTCTGCCCAATGAGACCCTCTGGCCTGTATCAGAGGTCAGCCATGGGGGTCCGGCAAGGCAAGGGAACAGTGTGCCTGCTGGGGCCCCTCACAGGCCGTTAGTAATAGTAATAATAGCCTTGTGATTATTACCAACAGTAACAGCATGGCTCTTACTCCCCTGCCACCAGGCACACAGACCCTGCCAGCCCTAGAAATTGGGGCACTGTTGTCCCCATTAGCTGCAAATAATGGGCAGTGCTTCCTCGGCAGTGGTGGGGCCTGATTGCATTTCAGCCTCCTACTCTCTAGCCCTGGCCTTCCCTGGCACTCTCTGAGGCTCTGAAAACACAGAGGACAGCTGGGGACCAGGAGAGGCAGAACGGGCCCCCACCAGCTCATGTCAGATTGGGGCAGGCAGCCTAACCCTGGATGTCCTGGGCCAGGCATTGCCATGCTTGGGAGAGCAAGCTGGCACTGGGTCCAAAGTCTGGGAGACCGAAGGCCCCCGTCCTGTGTACCCTGCATCTCTGTGCTCCCTGCATCTCTGCTTGCTGGTGATCATGGATGAGGTGTCGCGCCTCCTCCCTGGTGGTGATTTCCTTCTGTCTAGCTATTGGTGCTGCTGAAACCTTCTTGCATGGATGACCTCCTTAAAAGAGCCCAGTCTTCCAGGTTCACAGCCTGGTAAGCAAGGGGCAGGGGCTCTGCTCCCTGGGCCATGCAGCATTGACTGTGGAGCCAGCCCCCTGGGCAGCCATAGCAGGCAGACACTGCCACCCACCCCTGAAGCATCCTCTTCTCGGGATGGCAAACCCCCAGTCGCCTCCCATTTAGATACTTGACCATCAGGACGGGGCTGTCCCCCTGTCTGGACTCCCTGCACAAGGACCCCACCCTCCTCAACAATAGGAGAGTTACGACAATGACTTCATCAGGAGAGGTCCTGAAAGGAGTTGTGGGCAAGGGGACCAAGTTTAACCTGAGAAAGACACCAGAGAGCTGACCTCTGCTCTGCGGCAGCTTGCTGGGGGACTTGGGGCCTGCCACCTACCCTCTCTGGGCTTCAGTTTCTTCAAAGGTAAAAGAAGAAGCTGGTTGAGATCCAGATGACTTGCCAGAGTATATCTGTGTCCAGTGGGCGCTGTGGCAGAGTAGCCAGCACCCAGTCTGGAGTACAGTGGTACAATCAAGTGACTTGTTTTGAGTTTACCCTGAGAGTTTACTATGATGAGGGATCTGAAGCTCAGAGAGGCTGAGTAACTTATCAAAGGTCCCCCAGCTGGGGTTTGAGGGTGGGGCCAGGACGCAAACCTGTCCAGCCATCCAACCCTGTCCTTACGCACCATCCCACCGGGTGTGCAAACCTTAACAACCCATGGTACAATGAGAGGATGAGATAGGATACATTGTGGCAGGGAGGAGCAGCTTTAGAAAATCTGAGACACGAGACAGGGAGGCTTCCTGGAGGAGGAGGAGGCCTCTATAACCTGTGGGGAGGAACTTCAGATGGATGTCCCCATTCCTGGCAGGTTTCCTCCTTTCCTGAGCATGGAGGGCTTCGTTGAGGGATGGTTAGCAGAAGAGTGAGTAACCCTTTTTGTAGGTTGGTGGGTTCCATTATCTAGGGAGTTTCCTAGGCGGAAGGGAGCCATTGAGAAATCAGGGGCTCCCTGGAAGAGGGACTTCCTCAGCTCCAGGCACACAGGGCCTGAATGGTAACCAGGGAGAGCCAGCATCCCACCTCTGCACATGCTGAATCCCCTTCCTGTGCCAAGCCTAGGCCACCGCAGCGAGCAGGACAAAGTCCTGTCTTGTTCTCTTGCAAGAGACAGACATTTAACCCATGAACGCATCCATAAATAATCTGGGTCCAGTTAATGGTGGGTTCTGGGAGGAGATAAGGCTGGGTAGGGGAGTGATTGCTGCATAGACAAACATCTGGAGCAGTGGTGGGAGTGTCCAGCCGTGCTGGGAGAGTATGGGGAAGGCGCAGCAGGGAGGGGCTTTCCTCAGGAAGTGAGGCTGAGCTGAAATATGGCAGTATCTGGGAAGCCACTGGGCCCAGAGGAGACAGAAGAGTTCCAGGCAGGGGACTGATGTGCAAGGGCCTGTGGCTGCAGAGCCAGGGCACACGAGGGCCTGGAAGACACCCGGTGAGGCCACCTTGGGGTGGGAATGGCAGATGCACAGTGCGGCTCAGAGCCACTTGCAGGGATGATCCTGCCGGCCTGCAGGCCACTGAGACCCCACAGGAAGGGTCTCCTATCAAGGAGGAATGACACACCACCTGTGCATTTTGGAGATGACACTAGCTGCCAGGTGGAAGGTGCACTGGATGGGGCAGAGGCCTTGTGTTAGCCTCTGCAGTGTGCAGGTGAGTGGCCGTGAGGCTTGGGCCAGGGTGGAGACAGGAGACAGGAGGAATGGGTGGAAAGGGGCACCCGGGTGGGAGAGCCAGCAGGACCTGTGCTGGAAGGCAGAGGGGTGTCCTATGCCTCACATCCTGGCTTTGCCCCTGCCTCCTGACAGTTCTCTCCTCTCCTCCCAGGCCTGCGGGTGCGCGAGGTGCAGATCGAGGTGTCACGGCAGCAGGTGGAGGAGCTCTTTGGGCTGGAGGATTACTGGTGCCAGTGCGTGGCCTGGAGCTCTGCGGGCACCACCAAGAGTCGCCGAGCTTACGTCCGCATCGCCTGTACGCCACCTTGACCCCCACCCAACCCCCACCCCGTCCCTGCAGGACCCTTACCCATCACCGAGGATGCTAGAGAGGGAACTTCACATCTGTGAGGCCCCCTCCAGTATCCCTGGCTGAGGATGCCCATGGCAGAGACATCCCAGTGCGTGGATGCCAGCTCAGAGAGGTCTCCTAGACCCAGTACCTGGACCCCTTTTCATCTACTTCTGTAGAAAAGGAGCTGGCAGCTTCCTCACCCATCCTTTCCTGGGCCACTGTGTGCTTAGGATCCCAGAGTCAGGGAAGGAACCCTGTTCCCCCAAGTCAGCCTAGTGAGGCCCCTTCCTTTGGAGATGAAATTCCCCAGGCAAAGGCCAGGTGGGCCCATGAACAGTTCCTTGGGTCTGTACTGCCACCCAGTGGCCACAGTGTAGCACATCAGGTTCCAATCTGCCTGCACCTGACTGCCTTGGGACCCTCTCGCTTCTCCCAGACCTGCGCAAGAACTTCGATCAGGAGCCTCTGGGCAAGGAGGTGCCCCTGGACCATGAGGTTCTCCTGCAGTGCCGCCCGCCGGAGGGGATGCCTGTGGCCGAGGTGAGTGGGGACGTAGGGACCACTGAGCATGGCCCTGTGGCCATGCCTGCAGAGGCCAGGCAGGCATGGTATTTACCACCAGCCATGACGCTAGTCTCCCAGAGCCCTCCCCCTTTTACAGATGAGATCCAGGCTTGGGACAGGGAAAGGAGCTGCCACCTCTGCAGAACGCAGCACATGCCAGATCCCAGCTGGGCCTGCCACAGGCATAATGCCACAGGATGGGGCGGCTAGGGCAGAAATCCCCCCAGAACTCCTTGGCAGGGGCTCCCTAGGTGGACCCCCAGCTCAGTCTCTATCTCCTGCCCCACCCAGAAGCCAAGGCCCCCCTTTATGGCTGCCAAAGAGTCCCATGATGCGTGTGTGTGTGTGTGTTCTCCCCCACCAGCCGGTCACCCCTTCCTGAAAGCACACAGCCTTTGGATTACCTGTCCTCTCTCACCATCCGTACCTGTGTTCCAGATACTCCCTGCACTGGTGGTCCAGGGATTAGAGCTTTGCCCAGTGGAGCAGAGGGTTGGGGCAATCAGGACCTTGGACTTCCAACCTGGGATCAGCCCTGTCTGATCCCCAAAACCGCGCACTCATCACTCAGCCTCTCCCAGCGCTAGCCCTCCTCTGCACAGTGGGCTCAGACAAACACCCCTGGTTCGTGTATCCTAGGCACTTGGCACGCTGGTCTCTGCAGCCGCCCTGCAAAGTGATGTTACCATTCCATCCTACAGTGGGGAAGTAGGGCTGGGAGGGGCCCAGTGGCCACCTAGGGCGAGGCAGCTGGTGAGTGGCAGGGCTGCGGTTTGGACCCAGGTCTGCCAGATCCGGGGACCTTGTTCCTATCACCTCCCAGCCTTTTCATCCTGGCTAGCAGAGCCGGGAGGAGTTAATGATAAAGACAGATACTCCTAGCTAATTCTTATTTAGTTCGCTTAACTCAACTTACTCTGAGCACTGTTCTCGGCACCTCACACATGCTAACTTGTGTAATCCTCACGATGGATCCCTATGGGGTAGGCGCTATTCACTTCCGTCTTGCAGTTGATGAAATTGAGGCCCTGAGTGGTAAGTCCCCTCCCAAGACCGCCCGGCTGGCAAACGGCGCTCTTAACCACGGAGCTGTACAGTGCTGTAGTCCCCCCAAGGTCCTGCCTTGTCACTGTCACGACCGTGGTATGGACCCAGGTAGAACTGCCCTGTTTACCTGCCCTGAGCCCTCACTGCCCCCTCACCCCCACTCTTGCAGGTGGAATGGCTCAAGAATGAGGATGTCATCGACCCCACCCAGGACACCAACTTCCTGCTTACCATCGACCACAACCTCATCATCCGCCAGGCCCGCCTGTCGGACACGGCCAACTATACCTGCGTGGCCAAGAACATCGTGGCCAAGCGCCGGAGTACCACTGCCACCGTTACCGTCTACGGTGCGGGCCTCTCAGAGTGGGAGGGGCAGACACGGCCAAGGGAGGGGAGGGGAGAGCCTGGGGCTAGGTGGGACCCCTGGATTGGTAGGGAGGATGCAGCCCAGAGAGGTGAAGTGACTTGACCAAGGTCACAACGCGGCAAAATTCATGGCCAAGTTGGGCATTCCTGGGTCCCTAGCCAGGAGCACTCCGCAGTTCTCAGGATGCCTTGGCTAACTCTGACAGAGAAGACCCAGTTCTCTCCAAGTCTGGGGGCTGAGGCAGGGCCCAATCAGTGTGCCCAGAAGCCTGTTGTCCTGGTAGAGTTAAGGACCGATGTCCAGGCTTATAAGCTGTTCTCTGCTGCCCCCTTGGGCCCTATGGATGGAAGGAGCATAGCCACAGCTGAGGTGACTTTACAGAGTTCTAGAAAGAGCCCTGTACTAGGTTCCAGCTCCAGGCACAGTCCCAGGCCCCCATCACTCCCAGGGTGACCCTGGGGAAGTGGCAGCCCTTTCTGGACCTTCCTTGCCATCTTACAACAAGGTGGGGGCATAGACAGTAACTTCCTGGGTCCCCTCTGGTGCTGGCAGTTGCAGCCCAGCTGTCTGCCACTTCTGAGTCCCTCACGCTGTAGGCAGAAAGGGTCTTACCAGGGAGGCCAGGCTTCAGCAGAGGAGCCTCGTCAGGGTGAGGGATGGGTTTGGGGCAGGGTAGAGGGTCCCAGAGCCAGGCCAACCAGGTGACAGCTGCTGCCTTGCAGTGAATGGTGGCTGGTCCAGCTGGGCAGAGTGGTCACCCTGCTCCAACCGCTGTGGCCGAGGCTGGCAGAAGCGCACCCGGACCTGCACCAACCCCACCCCACTCAATGGAGGGGCCTTCTGCGAGGGCCAGGCCTTCCAGAAGACTGCCTGTACCACCGTCTGCCCAGGTAAGGTGTCTTGTCCACACTCAGCCCCACCCTGAACCCTATCCCACCCTCTGTATTGTGTGCCAGAGCCAGGATGACCATTCTCTCCCCAGCATGGGGAGCAGAAGGTGCCTGTCCCGAGCCCACAGCCGACTGCGCAGGCTGGACTAGATGCTCTGACCACTGACCTCTTATTCTGACCTGGGCTGCTGGTGAGATGGAGGCAGAGGCTCTGAGGGGTGGCCCCTTCCCTCTGACCCTCTAGCCTGGGCTCTTCTGCCCTCCAAGCCAAGGGTTCTGAGTGTCAGCGTGTCAGCCCCAGGCCAAGGTTTCAGAGCTGCCCAGCCTCAGGGACAGCCTCTTGCCCCTAACGGTTAAGACAGCTGTGGCCACAGACCCTATTCCTACTGACAGTCCTCCCATTCATCTCGCTCTCTGTGCGGCCCCTCTGCTCCCCTGCTGTTTTTCTTTACCCTGTTTGTGTCTGTGTGTGTACAGCTGTGGACTGGGCTGTCTCGTGTTGATGTGCTTACGCATCTATCTGTACCCTCTTTGTCTACCTGCCTGGTTCATCTGGCTATTCATTGGCATGGGCCACATGGATATCATGTGGATTTCCCTGTGTGGCACACATGTGTCCTGGGTTCCTCTTTTCCTTCCATGGTGTGTATGCATGCATGTGTGTTCGGGCATTGCTGTGTTCTGCACACGTGACTGTGCGCACATATCTGTGCGTGCACATGCTCCTGTGTGTCATGCTCTTACAGTCGATGGGGCGTGGACGGAGTGGAGCAAGTGGTCAGCCTGCAGCACCGAGTGTGCCCACTGGCGCAGCCGCGAGTGCATGGCGCCCCCGCCCCAGAATGGAGGCCGTGACTGCAGCGGGACACTGCTCGACTCTAAGAACTGCACAGATGGGCTGTGTATGCAAAGTGAGTCATGGGGAAGTTGGGGCCCTGGGGGTGGGGACTCTGGAGCCATGTCAGGGTCCCCCAAACCCAGCCCCATGCCTCAGTGCCCGGCCTGCAGTGCAGCGGTCCTCAGGGTCTCTGCCCCCCACCACATCCAGCATCTCATCTCATTGTTCCCTTGCCTTCTCTGCCGTCCTTTCCCTGTCACCTGTGTCATTGTCTTTCCCTTTATTTCCCTTGACAGATAAGAAAACTCTAAGCGACCCCAACAGCCACCGTAAGTCCCATTTCATGGCTGTCCTTTTTCCCCTGGGGGATCCCTGGTTCTCTTTGGCTGGCTTTACCCGGGTGCAGGGTTCAGGGCAGGGAGAGCGGAAGGTGCCCCCCACCTACCCCCCATGGGATCATCTACACCTGACACTGCATGTGTCTGCATCTCCATTGAGGCAGACAGGCAAACTCTTGGCTGACAGAAAAGAAAGGCCCTAGGACACCCCACTGAGCCTCCTCTCATAAGAGGGGAAACTGAGTCCCAAAGAGAAGAAGGGACTTGCCAGAGACCCAGCCAAGAAGTAGCAGAGCCAAGATTTGAACCCAAACATTTTTATAGCCAAAGCTGGTGTTCTTAGCCATATGCCCTTGGCCTTCCTCTCTGGGCCAGGGCCAGGGAGTCACCATTCCAGTCCAGCCTCATGCCTCTTTGCTGTGCCTCCACCCCAGCAGCTGGGCCAAGCCTCCCAAATTGTCTGTGATGCCCGCTGCCCAGCATCAGCTCCCGAGGGCTCGCCCTCCAGCCCCAGAGGCTGCACCGCCACTGTATTCACATCAGAGCAGCAAAGCCACTTGAGCAGATTGGCCCATGGTAATTAAACTACAATTTCCAGATAGTTGTGGCATCATAAAATCAGTGAGGCCCTCGGCCGAGCTCACTGGGGGTCGGGCTGGGGATGATTGGAGTGTAAATCACTGGGCAAGTGGCCCGGGTCTTAGTGAGGTCATCAGGAGGCAGAGCCAAGCTGGGGGAGCCATTTCTCTGCTGAACCAGGAGCCCAGCCCTGAGGGGTCCTCTGGGGCACCCAAGAGTGAGGGCTGCTGAGGAAAGATACAGCAGGACAGAAGTCGAAAGTGGGCAGACATCCGGGGCTGGGAGCCATGCCCTGCCTCCCTGAAAGCCTCAGGCTGACCCCAAGTGCAGAGTGTGGAGGATTCCAGGCAGAGGAAGCAGGCCTACTTCTCTGAGGAACCCCCAGGGAGAGAGCACATGAACAGGTGCTTCCTGGAGCTCCCGAAGGAAGCAAGGGGAAGAGCAGCCATCTTGGCCGCCATCTTTGCTCTCCCTGAACTGCCCATTGTGGAAGCCATCAGCCATATGCAGCTGTTTAAACTTACATAACTTAATTAAAAATTTAGATACATTTTTAAATTCAGTTCCTCAGTGGTACTGGCCACATTTGAGTTGTTCAGGAGCCATATGTGACTAGTGGCTGCATACGGGACAGTGCAGACATAGGCTATTCCACCACTGTAGAAAGCTCTACCACACAGCTGCTTCAGGCCCTGCCACTTTGATCTTGGTGCTTCCTGCCTGGCCATGTCTGCCTGGGGGAGGAAAGTGTAGTCATGGGTTACTCCCTGGCCCATCCTTCTCCCCACCTGCTCACCTCTTCTCTACCCCATTGCCGTGCATCTCACTCCATGCCTTCAGCTCCCCGTCCCTCCACCTCCCACCCACAGAGCATGGAATGGAAGAAGAGGTCAGAACAGCTACTTACAAAGAAACAGAGCCAGGGCCTTTGGTCCTATGGAAATTGCTACAGACTCAGTGGTTTTAATCCCAGCACTCACAGGGCAAATGGTGTAGCCCCAGTGACTCCGAGCCACAGACCCTGTCTCCTCAGCAGTGAGCATGAGTTCACACATGGCATGATCATGTTTGTTCTTTATTTTCTCATTGCTACAACTAGGAGGGCAGTAAGGCAGGGACTTCAAGCCTGTCTTACCAATAGAGGAGTTCAAGGCTTGCCCGAGTTTGCCAGCCTGTGGAGACGGGGCTCAGGCTGGAACTCAGCATCACGCTGACTGGCCCTGGGCCCTGCCCTTTCCAGGGACCCAGGGCCTTCCTGACTCCCCCAGCGCCTGGTCTGCCCCTTATGTGGTCCTCCTGTCCCCGCAGTGCTGGAGGCCTCGGGGGACGCAGCGCTGTACGCGGGGCTCGTGGTGGCCGTCTTTGTGGTCGTGGCCGTGCTCATGGCGGTCGGGGTGGTGGTCTACCGCCGCAACTGCCATGACTTCGACACAGACATCACTGACTCATCTGCAGCCCTGACCGGCGGTTTCCACCCTGTCAACTTCAAGACAGCAAGGCCTAGTAAGAACCCAAGGGTGTCTGGGGTGGTTGGCAGAGGCAGGATACCCAGAGGGCTGTGGTGGCACCCAGACCAGAGCGAGGCTCCTGACTCCCTCCTGGGGTTTTTCCAGAGTTTGCTCTGGAGATAACTATGTGGATGGGTGTTGACTAGGGAAATACAGAGAAGGAAGGGAATGACCCAGGCTGCGGGATTCCCAAAGCTTCCTGCAGCTGGCAGCAATTGAGCCTTTCACAGCTGGACATTTGGGTGGGATTTTGCAGTGGAAGCTGGGCCAGTGAACTGAGGCACAGCTGGGTCTGACTGTAGCCCCCACTCCTGCAGGCAACCCACAGCTCCTACACCCCTCTGTGCCTCCCGACCTGACAGCCAGCGCTGGCATCTACCGTGGACCCGTGTGTGCCCTGCAGGACTCCACCGACAAGATCCTCATGACCAACTCTCCCCTGCTGGACCCCTTACCCAGCCTCAAAGTCAAAGTCTACAGCTCCAGCACCACAGGCTCTGGGCAAGGCCTGGCAGACGGGGCTGATCTGCTGGGGGTCCTGCCGCCGGGAACATACCCTAGCGATTTCACCCGGGATACCCACTTCCTGCACCTGCGCAGCGCCAGCCTCGGCTCCCAGCAGCTCCTGGGCCTGCCCCGAGACCTGGGGAGCAGCGTCAGTGGCACCTTTGGCTGCTTGGGTGGGAGGCTCAGCATCCCCGGCACAGGTGAGCCCCTGCCCTGCTTGTGCGTCAGCCTGGCCTTAGCACCTCCTCTGTGGGCTGCCCCAACACCCATCCAGCAGAAGATAGGGCTGCCCTATCCCATCTCACAGATGGGGAAGGGGAGGCCTGGTGGCAGGAAATGAGTATAAAATAGAGAGGTCTGACTAAGAAGAACTAGGCTTCAGGCCTGCCTGTGCCCTCACTAGGACAGAGGAACCCTGGGCTGGCCACCTGCTAAGCCTCGGTGTCTCTGTTAAGTGAGAGAGAATAGTCCTATGTAGTTCGGCAAACCTACAAAGCACCGTCCTAGAACTAGCAGCAGAGGGGCAGGGGCGCCCATCTTAGATTGCAGAGCCAGCAATTAGCAGCTTCCAAGCATCATAGACTGAGTTAGGAGATACAGCTGGCACTTGGATCTCCAGACCCCATAGCAATGTCAGAGACCCCTGTATTCCTAAACAAGCCAATACTGGTCAGTGACCTGGCCTCTGCTTGCATCCAGTCCCCAGACCCTCTCTCCCACCTCTGGCTGGTGACCACCTGGCACGCAGGAGATACTTTTCTCTCCTGACCCCCAGCTTCCCAATCCCTTGTCCTCCTAAGCTCCTGGACTCCCTGCTGACCTCCCTCTCCCCATAGGGGTCAGCCTGCTGGTGCCCAATGGAGCCATTCCCCAGGGCAAGTTCTACGAGATGTATCTACTCATCAACAAGGCAGAAAGCACCCTGTGAGTAGAACCCCAGCCCCTGCTCCTTTTTCTTCCTCCCATCCCTTGCTGCCTGCCCACACTTGGCTCCCCTTCTAAGCCTGATGCTAAGACCAGACAGTCCTCCAAGGAAAGCATTAGTCTTACTATGTCCATGTTTAAAACTTACAGAACCAACACCGTAAATTGTAAAGCTCAAAGGCAATGGAGAGCTGGCTGCAAGTATGACAAAGGGCTGAATATCCTTACTATGTAAAGAGATTTTGCAGATCAATAAGGAAAACTAAACATCTGACTGTGAAATTGGGCAAAGGATATGAACAAGTGATTTCCACACACTCTCTTTCACACACACACTGGCCAGTAGGTTATGAGAAAATGTTCAGTCTAATTTGAAGTCAAAGAAAACTAATGAAAACAACCATGAGGTATATCGGGATTTTTTTAGATTAAGGAATTTGTAAGGACCTTTTTCCAAGGTCCAGAGGATAATACCGTCATGCTGGCCAGAGGAACATGGCCTCCTGTGGCACGTGGGAGTATAGACTGGAACCAGCTCTCTGGAGGGCACTTTGGCGCAACCTGTCGAAAACCTTCCAAGATTACACAACCTTGGAATGTTTAAGCAAGGAATTTTGAGCTATGATAATGTTACAGTGGGATAGCAAAAATCTAGAAACAAACTCAGGGTTCATGCCATTTTCTCTGCCTCCTTTGCCCCCATGACCTCTGGGAATGCAGAGCCCTGAGTGGCAGAGCTGCCCTCCACCTCCTGGGCAGTGGGCACACTTGGGCACCCAGCAGGACTCTGCACCCTTGCTGAGCTCTCCAGGCCTCCCCTCACTGCCTCCCTCCTGCCCTATGTCCTCCCTAGCCCGCTGTCAGAAGGGACCCAGACAGTATTGAGCCCCTCGGTGACCTGCGGGCCTGCAGGCCTCCTGCTGTGCCGCCCCGTCGTCCTCACCATGCCCCACTGTGCTGAAGTCAGTGCCGGCGACTGGATCTTTCAGCTCAAGACCCAGGCCCACCAGGGCCACTGGGAGGTGAGAGCCAGGGTGAAGGCCGGCCCAACTCTCCCAACCTGCCCAGGGCGGCAAGAGAAAGCCCCTTGCATCTGGCCCAGCCTGAATAACTGTGACCACTACCCCACCGTTGCTGTCCCCTCCAGGAGGTGGTAACCCTGGACGAGGAGACCCTGAACACACCTTGCTACTGCCAGCTGGAGCCCAGGGCCTGCCACATCCTGCTGGACCAGCTGGGCACCTACGTGTTCACGGGCGAGTCCTACTCCCGCTCAGCAGTCAAACGGCTCCAGCTGGCCGTCTTCGCCCCCGCCCTCTGCACCTCCCTTGAGTATAGCCTCCGGGTCTACTGCCTGGAGGACACGCCTGTGGCACTGAAGGTAGGGTCAGCTACAGATGCTTACACAGCCCTGGTCAGCCAGCTGCATGGTCTCTGCCAGCATCTCCCTCCCCGGGCTCATAGGCCCTCCCCGCCACCAGCCTTATTAGGTCACGCACGCGGCCCTCACACACTGAAACAGTCTTGGTCGCAGGGCCTGCCTCACAAATATCCAGGTTAGAGGTGGGAGGCAGACCAGGAATCCCTGAAGGCTCTGATGGGGTCTGCCCAGGACTGAGGGAGCATCAGACTGGGAGGGGCCTGGGCTGCTGGGGAGGATCTCTGAGAAGGCTGACATGTAGGAGTGAAGGGCATTCCAGACCGACAGAAATGACTGTGTTTCATATCTGTTTCAGCATGACTGACTGAAAGGCAGAGGGAATGTGTGAATGTGAGGGCAGGAGAGATGGGCAGGGCTCAGCTTCCCAGGAGCCTCAGGGGTCGTCCCAAGGAATTTGGAATCTATCCTGTAGGAACGGGGATGGACCTGGAAGACAAGCCTCTGTGGCTACACTTGCGTGGGTAGACGAGAGGTGGAGAGGCCTGTTGAGAAGCTGGGGCTGGACCCTGGGCCACAGGTAGCGGCAGCAGCCAGGAGAGGAGGGGCTGGATGCTGTGTATTATGGTCAGTCAAATGAACAGAACCAGTGACTGATGGGATGGGCAGTGGGAGCAGGGGTTAAGGCTGACAGCCAGGCTCCTAGCATATGCAAAAGGATGGAGAACAGTGCCCCAAGTGAAGGATGGGTTGTACAGATGAGGAGTGGTTGGGACTAGAGGGAGGGAAGTGGTGGGGGGAGTCTTTTAGTACCTAGAGTCTGATGATGGCAGGTGCGGAGCTCCGCATTAGCACCACTATTCACCAACCCCCTGAGCATCAGAGCCCTTGTGCATTCCCCCAAGTGCTCCTCCCATTCTCAGGAGCTCAGGCTCATCCTGATGTATCCCTGGAAGCATACAGACACTTGCTGTGTGTGACCCCTTTCCCCTCCAACCTCCCATCTGCCTCCTCAGCGCTTCATGGTCCTTTCCGGTGGCTCCGGAATGCGCCTCCCATTCCTGCTCCCTGGTCCAACCCCTTCATCTCCCAGCCTCATGGGACTTGTTCCAAAGCCCACACTGCAGACAACACAGGTGAAAGTCCCATGAGAGAAGGAGTGTCCCATGCTGGGGGGACACTGGCTTGAGACTCCAGTGGCCCTGCAATGGCTGGGAGGCACGTGGGAAGTGCTCCTGCAGCTGGATCTCTTGGTCCTGGGTCACTGGCTAATGTCCAGCTTTGACCTCAGGGTAGTATAGAAATCAAGAGGGAAGTTACCAGGTTTTGGCCTGATGGCATTCTTTGTTTATTCAGCTCCCCCATCCATCATCCATCCATCTGTCCCTCTGCTCATCCATCCATCCATCTTTCTGTTCATCTGACCATACACTTATTTAGTCACCAGCCCATCTGTTTACCCAGTCATTGCTCGTCTATCTATTCATTTATCTTTTCTTCCATCTTTCTATTCACACACCCATCCTTGTATATCCATCTATATATTCATCTGTCTGTCTTTCTAGCCGTCTATCCGTTTATCCATCCATCTGTTCATTTATTAGCCATATGGTCATCTGTAGATTCATTTATCTAGTCATCTGTCCCACTGTCTGTCATCCTTCCATCATCCATTCGTCTTCTCACACCATAAGCCCTCTGTGAGCTCTTGCAAATGACCAGCTATACACTCAGATGGGCCCCGGCCCATTGGCCAAGTGTGATGGGCTCCCCTTCCCCATGCCCCTGGCCTACAGGAGGTGCTTGAGCTGGAGCGGACTCTGGGCGGCTACTTGGTGGAGGAGCCAAAACCCCTGGTGTTCAAGGACAGTTACCACAACCTGCGCCTCTCCCTCCATGACCTCCCCCATGCCCATTGGAGGAGCAAGCTGCTGGCCAAATATCAGGTGAGGGCTCAGTTCATGGGTGGGGAGGGGCACCACTTAAGGGCTGCCCAAGAAGACCAGCTCCCTCCCACTCTGTCCTGTGCCTTACCCCTCCCTGGGTCTCTCACTGCTGTCTCTATCTCCTCCCAGCCCAGGCTCCAGGCTCCTAGACATCCCCAGGCACGTCCCCAAATTCACAGTGATGGGCAGCCACATGCACACTCCTGCCCTGTCACACACCCCCATGCACAGACGCCTCCCTCCACCCTTCCAGGCATGCCTTCCTGGCAGACTGGCCATCTCATCTCTGATGCCACACCCCGCTGCCCACCCAGCAGCACCTGAGACCATGAGGCCCCTCAGCCCCCGACACACACACACACACACACACACACACACACCTGTGCCTTTCCCTCCCCCACGTACGCCACCTCAGCTCCCTTCCAGAACTGAGGGCCTGACACCAACTCAGCTGGCTAGCTTAGGGTACTTGACCTCTGCCCATCTGGAGGAGAGGCCTGAACTGCCCTCTGAAGCTCCCAACCCTCCCCAAAGCCTCCATTTCCATGAGGACAGGGCAGGCTGGCCTCGCCTGCCTGGTCCTGATGCCCTCCTCCTGCAGGAGATCCCCTTCTATCACATCTGGAGTGGCAGCCAGAAGGCCCTGCACTGCACTTTCACCCTGGAGAGGCACAGCTTGGCCTCCACGGAGCTCACCTGCAAGATCTGTGTGCGGCAGGTGGAAGGGGAAGGCCAGATATTCCAGCTGCACACCACGCTGGCGGAGGTAAGGGAAGTGGGGTGGGGGGGCAGATATTCCAGCTGCACCCCACGCTGGCGGAGGTGAGGGAAGGGCGGCCAGATATTCCAGCTGCACACCACTCTGGCGGAGCTGAGGGAAGGGTGGCCAGATATTCCAGTTGCACACCACGCTGATGGGGGTGAGGGAAGAGAGGCCAAATATTCCAGCTACACACCACGCTGGAGGAAATGAGGGAAGGGGGGCCAGATATTCCAGCTGCACACCACTCCAGCAGAGGTGAGAGCCAGAGGACACTGTCCTCTGGGGTTTGGGGCTGGGAGGCACCTCACAGATCCCTGTAGTTCCCTCTCACCTCCCAAGTCTGAGTGGGGATTTGGTCATGTTTTGCTAACAAGCATCATTCATTGATGATCAATATTGATTTAGTGAGATTAATGAATACTTGGCATGTACCAGAATGCTTGGCACATACCGAAAACTTATATGATCTCTCACTAAATCTTCTCAAGCACTGGGAGATGCATGACAGATATGATCCCCACCTGGGAGGTGAGAAAGTAGGCTTCAGGAAGGGCAAGGATTTGCACACAATACAATGGCAAGACTGGATTTGAACCCAGGCTGATGCAAGGACCAGGCCTGTGGTTCTCAACCACTATAAATCCATATTGAGATTTAAAAAACCAGGCCACCCAGTACAACACTAGATCCTATTCTTGGGGCATTGTAAAGAGCACTAGATATAGGTCTGGACCCAGGTCTGCCACTAACTTGGCATGTGGCCATGAGCAAGCCATTCCCCCTTTCTAGACTTCACTTTCCACCTGTAAAATGGGTGCATGTGGGTTAGCCTGTGGCTGGGGCTCCTTGGGGCTTCCTAACTACGAGGCTGCATCTGCATTTGCTGGGGCCTTATGTAAGCATGGTGCACCCCCTGAGACCCAGAGGTTGGCCATGCAGGCCTTGCCCTTGGGAACTGACGCTTCAGGGGAGAAGCCCCTGCCTGAGTCATAGGAGCCTGTCCAGAGGAGGTGGGAGTGACTCAAGCCTCAATGAACTCACAGTCCAAGGGCAGGAAGGCTGGAGGGCAGATGCCGAGGGCTGTGCCCCTCTCACTCTTGGTCCCCGCCCTTACAGACACCTGCTGGCTCCCTGGACACTCTCTGCTCTGCCCCTGGCAGTGCTGTCACCACCCAGCTGGGACCTTACGCCTTCAAGATCCCGCTGTCTATCCGCCAGAAAATATGCAACAGCCTAGATGCCCCCAACTCACGGGGCAATGACTGGCGGATGTTGGCGCAGAAGCTCTCTATGGACCGGTGAGTATCCCGCACCGTGGCCCACCCCCATCTCCTTCGTCCTCAAGGCGTTACAGGGGCAAGCAGGTGGCACGCACCCTGACAGCCAGGACCAGCTCCCAGACCAGCTACTCATTTGCCACCATTTGTGGCAAATCAGGAACTCAGAGAGTTGGACATGCAAAGTTCAAGAATACTGTTCCCTTGAGGAGCATCATGCTCACAGTGCTGGTCCTGGAGCCAGGCAGATGCTCAGGCCCCACCCTTTTCCTATTGTGCCGGGTACTGCTCCACCTGCCCCTCTCCTGGAACTTCAGGAGACTCGAAGCTAGGGTATCAGCTCGGTGACATCATTGTCAGCACCTGTTATCTAGGACAGAGCAGGTGCTCTGGAGACACTTGCTGACTAACCAGATATACCTTGGTGTCAAACTCCTTTGGAGAACTTCAAATGCTGGATAAACATAAGGCCAATGATAATCAGTATTATACATATTGAAAAATGTGTAATAAACCTGCATTGAGCAGATGCTTTAGATAAGACATTTTACGTAGAAATGAGTAGGACTTACAAAGATGGCTAAGGCTCTGTTCCTCCTGTCAGGGGAGTTCATGGGAGCAGGAGGGAGCACAGGTGGGAGGAATGACCACATGCTGGACGTGGCCATTCTCTCTTGGGGCCAGCATCTTTCAATGATAATAATAACGATGATGATGAACAAGATGGTTACATGCTAGACACAACACTAGACCCTTACTTTACATGATCTTGGATCTTGTTGAGAGGTAACTGGCATTGTTCCCATTTTGGGGTCAAGGAGACTGAGACTCTGAGCCACAGGTTCTGACTTGCCCAGAGCCACACAGCCTGCAGCACAGTAGCTGGAATTCAGACTCAGGACTGTGGGACTCCAAAGCCTACAGCCTTCCCACTTCCCCTTGTGCCCCTTCACCCCCAAGCTCCAGGGAAGGGCTGAGTGCTTGGGGACCTCAGTGCCCTCCTTTCCTCTGCCAGGTACCTGAATTACTTTGCCACCAAAGCGAGCCCCACGGGTGTGATCCTGGACCTCTGGGAAGCTCTGCAGCAGGACGATGGGGACCTCAACAGCCTGGCGAGTGCCTTGGAGGAGATGGGCAAGAGTGAGATGCTGGTGGCTGTGGCCACCGATGGGGACTGCTGAGCCTCCTGGGATGGCAGGCTGGCAGGGACTGGCAGGAGGCAGGTGAGGGAGGCCTGAGGCAGCCTCCTGATGGGGTATTTGGCCTCTGCTTCCTCCCGGTTCACAGCCAGAGTTGCCTCACCTCCTCCTCCCCTTCCCCAATCCCCAGACCACGACCAGCCTTAGAAAATCCATGTACTCTGTTGTTAGAGGGCCCACAGTTCCTTCTCCATTCCACACACTCTCTCTCTCGGCCTCAGATCTCTGTGTGGGAACCAAGATGGGGCTGAAGCCTCTGGAGGCGGTTGGTGGGGGCAGGCAGGAGGCCCTCCCTGCACCCCCACCCCCCCACCCTCAGCCCAGCAACTTCTGGGTTCCATGGGTTTTAGTTCCGTTCTTCATTTTCTTCCTCCGTTATCGATTTGTCCTTTCTCCCTAAGCCCCCTTCTACTTCCACACCCTTTTCCTCTTTGAAGAGTCGAGTACAATTCAGACAAATGGCTTTCTCCTGTCCAAAAGCAAAAAGGCAAAGGAAAGAAAGAAAGAAAGCTTCAGACTGCTTTAGTAAGGCTCAAAGAAGAAGAAAACCACCAAAACCACAAGGGAAAAGAAAAACCCAGTTTCTCAGGAAACGCAAATGATTTATTATCCAGATATTTGGATAAGTCCTTTTTAAGAAAAAAAAAAAAGAAAATGAAAAACAACACAAAAAAATAGAAAACTCTCTTCTTGAGTGTGGATGAGAATGGGCAGGCTCACACTTCTGACCAGGAGTCAATGTGCCTGTGTGTGTGTGTGCGCGCGTGTGTGTGTACATGTATGTGTGTGCATTAGGGGGAGAAAGACTGAACAGAGAGTACTTTGCTGCTAACGAATTCATCTTGGACTAAATTCTGACAAGGCCTCAGTTTCCCCAGTTGTGCAGGATGTAGGTCAGACAGGGTTTTCACTCTCTCAATTTAGATGGTTAGATTTCCCTCTAAAATCTTAAGCAGATGCTGAATCCATAAAGCCAAGGAGTGCTGAGGGCTGGAGTGGGTGGCCCTCCTTCCCACATCCCCAGGGAGGTGCCTCTGGCTCCCGGGAACCTGAATTAGGAAAGTTGGGATGGAAGAGGACTGGTCAGGCCAGCTGTGAGCCAGGGAGAATGTTCCAGTCTGGTTTTGATCTGGTGGCTCCTAGAAAGGGATGTGGCCCAGAAGTGGGACTCGAACAGAGGGACAAAGTGGGGGAGGAAAGTCCTCCACGGGCACCTCTCTCCTATGGGTGGGATAGCTTTACCCTAGGGTGGGTTCCAGCCCTGACACCCTCATCCCCGCCTCCACCCAGCAGCCTCTGGAGCAGGTGGGCTGGAGCAGGGTGGTGCTCTCTTGATGGCCAGGAATCCAGAAACTAGCCTTCTCCAGCCTCGGTTTCTCCTTTTGTAAAGCAGAGTGATGGCTGAGAGGTCCTCTCTAGCTGCAGAAGCCCAAGCCTCCCAGTTTTAGTCAGCCCTGCAGCGTGGGAGGTGGGAGGCAGGTGGCCTGGCTGTGCTCTGCGTGCCCAGGAGTGGAGGAGGAGGCTGAGAAGCTGGTTTCCCAGCTCTGATCTCCACAGGCACCTCCTGTAACCCTCCTCTCAACCCCCCTCTACGGTCTGGGAGATCTGAAATAACCTTCCCCAGTGGGTGGGGTTGCCAGGGTGGAGGGCCGGCACACGCCACCCCCACCCAACCTGTTCAGGGCACTGCATGGGGCAGCATGAGTCCCTGGCCTTGTGCAGCTGCCTGCCTGTGGCTGCGACCAGGACCTTGCAGTCAGCACAGAGGCCTCATCAAAGGCCTCTCCCTCCCTCTTGGCACTCCAGGCAAGGCAGGTACCAGCTTCCCCAACAGCTCCAGGCACTGACCCTAGGGCATGCCCCAGCAGGCCTCTGAGCAGCTGCTGGGACCTGTCTCAGCACATCCTGGCCTTTGAATGTCTGATATCCTGAGAGGAGGGCAGGTTTTAGGGCTTCGGTTCCAGCCAGCATCCCCAGCCTGGCTTCCCTGCCATGGACTCAGTGGCTCATGGGGCTTCTGACCACCCACCAGCCCCCCTGTGGTACGGCCTAGCTGTGGGCAGAGGAGGACTTGCCTGGAGATGTGAGAGAGAATTCCTTCCGCCAGGGCTGCTGAGGGGCCAGGCCTGCATCAAGGGCTGCGCCTTGGCTGGGCCCCGAGGCTGAGACCAGGGCTCTGGACCCAGGTGTCTCCATGTGGATGCTGCCTTGGATGAAGGCAGTGAGTCTTCCCTGCCAAAGTGCCCATCCCGTGTGCTTGGCCTCGCTGGTCACTTTTAGCCCCTGCACACGTGTGGGCCTCGGTCATGTGGCTTTGAGGTCAGTCTGACCAGGCTAGACCACACACGCGGTGACAGGTGGTGCCATTCTCCTCGCAGGTGCTGAAGTGCCCACATGTAGCCTGGCAGTCCAAAGACCAGGAATCAAGTTGCAAATCTGCCGTTAAACTGCTGTGTGACTTCAGGCCTATCACTGCCTTCTCTGGGCTTCAGTGTCCTTTTCATACCTAGAAGGCTGTGGTCTGAGGCTCTTTGGGTTCGGACACTCTGTGCTAGGCTTCTGGAGGGGACCCTATGGTCTGCCGTGCCGGCCTCCCTGTTCTTCTCTGTCCTTCTCTGTCCTCCCCGCCCCACCCTCAAAAGCTGCTTGCTCTGCCCCCAGGACAGAAGCCTGACGGATGAGGTGCAGCCAGCCACCCAGGTGCTATTTCCAGTCTGACTTCCGGAAATGTGCACCATGTCCTGGAGCACAGACCAATTGGCTGGAGCCTCTTGGGAAGTTTCAAACTGTCTAGCTCTATGAGAAACTCTCGGAAAGGATTTGCCAACTCCATCCGTCTGTGGAGGCTGCCTGCCTCCAGGGTGGGATCAGTGGTTTCTCCTCCAATTCAGACCCAGGAGGCGGCTCCGCAGGGCGTGTACCTGATGGGCAGCGGCTCAGGTACTGCCGAAGGTGGCAGGGCCCTTACGCAGGTGTTTCTATCTCTCTCCTCTCTGGGGTGAGTGTGCGTGCGTGTGCGTGCCTGTGCTTTTCTCTGTGGGCACATCAGACTGCCCCTCCAAGAACATGTGCGCGTGTCCCCGCCTGAGCGTGTGTGTGTGTGTGTGTGTGTGTGTATGCTGCCTCTGCGTCCCAGGTTTGGACATCTGGAGGTTGGTGTGCCTGCCTTCTGCCCTCCCTGAGCCCACAGGGTCAGTGTATCTTCTACGTGCCTCTCCCTCTGCCTTCTATCACAGTGCCCCCCTGCTCCAGAGCTCAGGGGCAGGGGTTCTCCTGAGGGTGCAAGGGACCCTCCTTATCTCCTGGACCCTCCAGGGCCCTCTGGTCTGTGTTCCCCAGCTCCCAGGCAGCTGAGCTGGGTCCCTTAGGAGAGGTGACCAGGAGCTTCAGTGCAGGGAGCTCTCAGTGGGGCAAAGGGCTGGACCCCTGCCAGGGCCATGGACATGGTTATATGCCTGAAGGGGAGTGCAGGGCCCCAGGGATGGCCCCCAGTCCCACCTCTGTTTATTCTGTAAACTCCAACCTATAAATAACCTTTAGCATTCCTATTGTAACAAAATTAATTTTTATGAAATAAATTATATTTCCTAGTCTAATAAAATCCGGGTTGCACTGGCTGTCTTCCTGTTGGCAACTGGGAATGACTGCATTGTTCTTCTCAAAATTCCATGGAAGGTGAAGGTGTCACTGTCAATTCCGAGCTCCCTAACCCCCAGGAGATGATCAAGCCCAACTGCCTCATTTTGCAGGAGGGAAAACTGGCTCAGAGAGGGGTAAGGACTTCCCTAGAGTCACATAGCAAGGTAGAGCCCGTGCTGCATCTGGATCCCGGTCCCTGCGCATCTGTATCTGTTCAGGAGTTTGTGGTGTGAGTCTGGCAGGGGCTCTGTAATGGGTGAGAGGGATGACAGAGATGAAGCCCAGGCATCCCTGTCCGTCTCTGAGGAGTTCAGAAGGGGGGATACCCAAGGGCGCTGAGGCTGAGGGGTCAGTGCAGAAACCTCACCTGGGATATATGACTATTGTGCAGGCTGAAAGGGAGCGATGAAAGGGTGGGGATCACATGAGTTGGCCCAAAGCTGCCAGGCATGGTTGGGTAAGTAATGCACTGGGCAAGAGTATCTAAAGGGGAGGGTGGTCCATTCCCCATATTGTAGATTTGTGTATTTGCTGAGATGTTTCCAGCAGATGGCAGTAAAGGGTCTTGTGCTAATAAAAGCAATACCTTGCTGTTGAGGAGAGGGTGCTTTGTTCTAATGTGCACAGAGGTGCTGCTAGACTGCCAGCAGCCCTGTTTCAGCTGGTCCCCTCCGCCCTGTGGACCTCAAGTCTTTCCCTTTGTGAGTTGACTCTGGCCTAAGCATTTCCCAGCATGGATTGCCTGCTCCATGAATAGATTCTGTGGTGTCTTAAGTTTGGGGTAAAAGCACCCACTGGCCCCATCTTGGATAGTCATGTTGCCCATCAGCATGTTAAAGGCTCTGAGAAGTCCTGCAGGAAGAAGCTGGTCTCCTCATATTAACACAGAGATCCCAGATATATTTGGCCTGGGAACTTGTTTTCACACCCTGAGTGTTCGGTGCCTATAGGCCCTGCCAGCCCTGACTTTCTGGGACCTGTGGCTCTGGGTTCCATGTGGCTCTATCACCTAGCTGTCCTCCTGGGAGTGGGGAGCACCTGTGGGCTGGGTCTGAGACTGGAAGTTACCAAGACAAGGGAACACCCACGTCTGTCCTCTCGTGGGGGAGGGGGCAGGCGGGGCACACAGACCCCCAGGCTCAGATCATAATCTTTCCCCAGGGACCCAGAGGATCTGGAGTGGTCACATTCAGCATGACCTTCCTAGCAGAAATGATTCGAGGGTAAGGATTTATAAAGGAGAAGAGGAAAGGGACAGCTTCATGAGGGTGGGGCGGTGGTGAAGGGAGGGATACAGGGGGCAGGCAGCAGCTCAGCTAAGGAGTGGGCAGAGCCAGGCATGGGGCAGCTATTTCATGCAAGTAGCCCCGCATGCAGGCAGGCAGTCATCTGGGGTCCCCCAGGAGTCAAGGGGACCCATTTAACTCCTTCATTCTCTATCTGCCACTGTCCCTTGGAAGCTCACCTAAAATCAAGTTGGGCAGCAGGTGGGGTACAAAGAGTTCTGGTCCTGAAAGTAGGGGACCTGGGTCTCGCCCCGATGCTGTGGAGTCACTATCCTTCCCTGAGCCTCAGTTTCCCCATCTGTGAAATGGGCTTAGACCTGCTGCTCTGTGAGAGCCCTCGCTGATGGAATTCTGTAATGGGGCAGGGGTGCTGGCTGTAGGCAGGAGTGTGACAGCTGTATCCCTTGGGCCCTCCTTTCCATGCCAAGCCCAGGTGGAGGGACAGCCAGGAGAAGGCAGCAAGGGAGCTGGTTGCAGCCTGTGGCTGCCCAGTGAGTGGCCAGAGCCAGTGGCACGAGAACCCACCCAACCGGCCAGCCTGGCACAGCCAGCACACTGCAGGCCTGTCACTCATGAAGGTGTCCCCTCTTCTCTGCTAGAGACCCTAAAAAGAGGAAATCCACTCCAACTCCGGCTGATAGCTTGAGGTCAGACACAGGAAAACCTCATCTAGTCCCACCTAGCAAATTTTCAAAACCTTTGTCCATTTTAATTGAAAATGATACATGCCTACCATTTTTTAAAAAAATTTAAAAGTACAACAGAATAGGTGAAAAGTAGATTTCCCTCCTTCCTCTGTCTCTACCTCGTTTCCCTCTCCTCCCCTGTCCCTAGTCCCCCACCCCCATAGAGGCAATTGCTACATTTCTTCTGTAGCCTCCTAGGAAGATCTGTGCACATACAAACATATTTGTAGGTGTAAATATTTAAATACAATGGATTTGATCCAGGAGCCTCAAACCCTTGAGGTATAAACATGAAACCATTTTCTTTTTCTAGTAACTGCTCAGAAATTCGTTTTGTCGACACGGTCCCTCCCACTGGCTAGCAGGCTCCGTAACAACCCGTGGAGGTCCCTGGCTTTTCCCTTGCTTGCTGTTACTAAGACAGTCTCATTTTGTGGCTAAGGCTCAACCAGGCCATCCTGGAACTCCATCGTCACTTTTAACTAAAGCTCTCCGAGAGCCCCAGTACAGGCCACTGAAGGCTGGGGCTGCCTGCCTACCCCTCCCTCAACAGCGATCTCTCCCTCCTTCATCATTTGATGGGAAAAGCTGTCATTAAACCACTTCTGTCTCCTGCACCGGCACAAGCATCTCACACCAAGACCACAGCCTCCTTAGAACTGGGCCCTGGAGAATCCAGTGACTGTTATTGACAAGATGCTATTTTTTTATTTTTTTGAGACGGAGTCTTGCTCTGTGGCCTAGGCTGGAGTGCAGTAGCACCATCTCGGCTCACTGCAACCTGTGCCTCCCAGGGCTCAAGCGATTCTCCTACCTCAGCCTCCCGAGCAGCTGGGACTACAGGTGCAAGCCACTATGCCCAGCTAATCTTTGTATTTCTAGAAGAGAGAGGGTTTCACCATGTTGGTCAGGCTGGTCTTAAACTCCAGACCTCAAGTGATCCATCTGCCTTGGTCTCTCAATTTGCTGAGATTACAGGTGTGAGCCACCATACCTGGCCGACAAGACGCTGTTTCTACCATAACCCCTGCCCTGCATAGAACATTCCAAGGACAGGTGGACCTGGAGATGAGGACTTCCCATGTCCTGATTTTTCTTTTTCTTTCTTTCTTTCTTTTCTTTTCTTTTTTTTTTTTTTTTTATGTAGTCTAACCCTGTTGCCCAGGCTGGAGTGCAATGGCACGATCTCAGCTCACTGAAACCTCCACCTCCCAGATTTGAACAATTCTTCTGCCTCAGCCTCCCAGGTATCTGGGATTATAGGCACCTGCCACCACGCCCAGCTAATTTTTGTATTTTTAGTAGAGACAGGGTTTCACCATGTTGGCCAGGCTGGTCTTGAACTCCTAACCTTGTGATCCAGCCTCCTCAGCCTCCCAAAGTGCTGGAATATAGCTGTGAGCCACGGCAATCGGCCCAAGTCCTGAGTTTTCAAAACAGAAATAGTGTAGGGAGGACGACCATGCTCTGGTTCAACAACCCATTCAGCCAATTGCATTGGTCACCCCTGGGGTAAAGGACAGAAGTCACACATGATGCCCTTGGGAGCCTGCAATCAAAAGAGTAGACACGTCAAAAGAGTGAGGGGCTTTGGGAGCTCGGAGAGGCTCCTGACCAAGCCTAGGAGTCCAGAAAGGCTTTCTGGAAGAGATGATATCTTCCAACACGGGTTGGTTTCCCTGAGACGTAGCTTTTCAAGTATGCATTTTGTGGGAGACACTTGTAGCAAAAGTTTACGATGGCTTTCTTTCATGAAACTTCGTGGCTGGGTGTGGTACCTCACACCTGTAATCTCAGCACTTTCAGAGGCCGAGGCAGCAGGATTGCTTGAGGCCAGTAGTTGGTGATCAGCCTGGACAACACAGTAAGAGTCCATCTCTACAAAATAAAAATCTATTTTTAAAATTGTGAGGCATGGTGTCACATACCTGTAATCCCAGCTATTTGGGAGGCGGAGGCAAAAAGATCCCTTGAGCCCAGGAGTTGAAGGCTGCAGTGAGCTATAATGGTGCCACTGCACTGCAGCCTGGGCAACAGAGTGAGACCTTCTCTCTAAAAAAAGCAACAAAAAACCTTCTTACTAAGAAAAGATGGTGATGCCCCTTTAGCAGGCTAGACGTGAAGGCTGCTCTCTGCCAGAGGTGCTCAGATGGTCCACAGGCCCTACTCGTGCATGTTTATATGAGTGTAAGTTGGCATCCTCTCAGTGATCTCAACCCAGGAGTTGCAGAGTCTAGGGGAGGAGCACCAGTGAGTTTCTGCTTTCCTGCAATCAGGAAGGGCTGGGCAGCCAGGCCCACTGCAGGTGGCTTGAATCTGCACAGCCTAGTTTCTCGACCTAAAAGTCTTCCTCCACATGAGAGTACCTAGAAATTCAATCAGTATTGCTATAATCCACAGATGGGCCCAGCACTGGGGGAAGGGGAGTACATCAGGCCTGGACTCAGCCCCCAAGCAGCTCACAGAATAGAGTGAATTGCCATAGCTGGTACCACATATCCTGAAATGGTACCCACAGAGTGTCGGGGGGCAGGAAGATGGGAAGGGATCCCTCTAGCTGCCCCACCTCCAGAGATGGTGATGTGTATGCAGGCTGGCAGAATCCAAGAGAGTACAGGAGCAGGCTGGGGTCTGGGAGGGACAGAGGGGTGTGGCTCCCTACTGGTCACCTGCCCTAGGTTCACATGGATGTGCTCCTGGGCGTTGGGGTCAGCTCGAAGAAGCTGGGCCTCAGGAGTTTGTCCACAGACCAACGGTCAAAAACACGCATGTCTCCAGATTGCTCAGTCATGTGAATGAGAGATGCTGCCAAACCAGCAATTCACTTCACAAAGAAATGTTCCTGCTCAGCATTTTCTTGAAACATCAAGCTGTCTCAGCATATCATTCATTTCTCACTTTTCTTAGCAGCACAGGTCTCTACTTGAGTGAAATAGAAGACAGACATCCTGTAGTGGCCTTTCACATTTGGCTGCAGTGCTATGGGGAAGCAATAGGGAGAAGTGGGGACTGTGGCCAACTGGAGACCACAGAGCCCACTGGAAGGGGTAGGCCATCACCACTCAAATCTGTGAGTGCCCAGGACTGCTCCATCCTCCTGCTTTTAGAAACCAGAAACCGGGGTTCGGAAATGTACCTGAAATCCTTCTATTTGTAACAGTTGGCTCCAATTGTTTGTAAACTGCAGGCCAAACAATATCCATCCAGTTTGTGATCTACTGGGCGATGGGAAGCTATGGGAAGGTTTGGAAGCAAGGGAGGGTCAGGCTTAACTTCAGGGATTTGCCAGCTGGGACACAGTCCTGAGCCCCTGACCCTCTCTAGAGACTGCCAGGCACCCCTGCCGGGGTGTTACTTTCCCTAGATTGCATCAGGGGACCATGATGCCCACACCAGCTACCTCCCTCCTGTGTCCCTCTATGGGATGGTGGCTAAGGCTGGTCCTCTCCCCATGAGCCTCTCCTCTGCCTGATGAAACTCAGGGCAAGGCTTGGCTACCAGGCCCTCAGGTTGCAACAATTCTCCTGCTACCAGGTACCCAGGGACAGACGCCCAGCACCCATATCAGTATATACTGCCATTACCCAAAGAGGGTGCACTGGCTGGAGGCTATGGCCAAGGACCACAGGGGTTCATTGGGATCTATTTCACAGGCGTCTAGGATGGCAAAGCTAGGGGTCCTTGGCTGTAATCTAATCCATCCTCATCTGATTCCAGAATTCCCTCCACAATGGCTCAGACAAGGGCTTCCCCAGTCTCTGCTTGAATACTTCAGAGATGAGGAACTCTCTACTTCCTAATTGTAACAGTAGCTGGCATTTTAATAAATGCCTACTTATTTTCACTGCAGGGGCTGATTTTACCCACAGGCGTCAATGGGAGTAAGTCTAAGCCTTCCACTCCATGCCACCTTTTCGAATATTTGAAAACAGCTTTCTTGGCCCACCCTGCCTCTTTTCCTCCTGCCGAGTGCTCCTAGTCTCTCATGCGGCTGGGCTCAGCATCCATGTGGCCATTGGTGCTCCCTCGGGGTTCTGGTGGCTTGCCTCCACTTCCTCAATTCCCACAGGATAATTAGAAAGCTAACATTATCCACAGTTCCAGCTCAGCGGCAGGTTTAAGGGAACAAGCTTTGGGGTCAGCCTGACCTTGGTTTATGGCCAGACTCTACCCTCTGCTCTCCATGTGACCTTGAGCCAATTGCCTAAACTCCTGGAACCTCAGATTTTCCAACAATGAGGATGACACGCCTTTTCTCGTCGACTTAATGTAAGGATTAAATGAGGTAATATGTGTAAATATTGAGAGAGTAATCAGCATTAATCTCTTTCCATTTTGTCATCCAGTGTGTCACTGGATGATCACTATCTCTTCTTGCCCATTAGATGAAGATGAGAAGGAGGAATATGCTCCTTGCATTTGCAGACAGCTGAGATTACCAAGCACCATGTGTCCTACATGTTCCCTCTTTAGACAGCCAGGAGGAGGCCAGGGAGCCACACGGCTGGAGCACTGACTCCCAGTCCAGTGCTCCCGCTACGGCCCCACACAGTGGGAAACACAAGCCAGCTGTAGCCCTTCCTCCCCAGCCTGTTCTGCCCCTGACATTGACATATCTCTGTGGCATTTCCCCAAACACCTTCATGCCAATGCTTTCCTTGATTACCAGAATGAATCCCACTGCCCCTCCACTGGAGACAGTCCGGACAGGGACCCTCCTCTTGGCCTCACAGATGGAAAAACACGGGACAATTAGCACCTTGCCCACTTGGACTGGAAGCAGAACTCCAGCACGTCGGGGCTAGCGTATGTGATTAGCCAGCTTTGGTCTTAGCTCAACACAATCCTGCTTCCATTAAACAAACTTTTACAGTTCTCATGTTGGTGGAAGGAAGACAGACTATTTAAAAATGTGATATGTAAAGATGCACAAAAAATAAAGCCGGGCTATGAGTGAGGATAACTGGGGAAGTCAGGGAAGACTACTTCAGCACTACCAAGACAGAGATAGGAGGAACTGAGAAACCAGTATCTCAGAAAGAAGGGAAGCTCAGAGAAGTTTGGTATTCTGTCCTTCTCCCTGCACATGAACCCCCCTGCCCAAGTCACTTGCTGATTTCTAATCAGTGAGTGCCAAACTGAAGGCAGCAGGTAAGAGGCCGAGAAGCCAAGTAGAGCTTGTGACAGACCCACAACTACAGGGCACAACACTGTGAAGGAGGAACCCTAGTCAGCAACCCAGCCCTTGACCTGGGGCCTCTGAAGGGCTACAGCCTAGGATAAGAGCAAATTGGAAGCAGGTCAGGCCTTAAAAACGGAAATCCAGCCACTCTTAATCCCCAGTCCGATCACCTACCAGAAGCTAAAGGTAATTCTCCCTGTGGGAAGATCAGCACCCCTCTAAGTTTTCATTTACCATGTCTAACATTCAGTAAAAAATTACTGGACATGCCGATGGACAAGACCAAGAAAAATAACAGATAATAGAAACTACACATGCATACATCTGAGTGAGCCCCGATTCTGGTCATCTTTTTATCCCCTGAGTCCAGACATCCAGTGTACTCAGGACCCAGTTCTCCCCACCTGACCAGAGAGAAAGAGAGAGAGGGAAAGAAAGAGAGAGATTCCAGACCTTTGACAACAGGGACTAGATCCCAAGCCTGACACTGGACAGAAGCCCTTTGTTCTCACAGATGCTAAGTCTACCTTCACAAGAACAGATCCTTACCACACAGAGACGAGAGCCCTAGACTTGAATCTCACCCCCACCGGACATCTGGTTGACCCTGAAACTCTAGATCCCTGATAGACTCTAAAGTCTAGGAACTGGCAGGTCCATACCCCCATGAGGACAGAGAACAAGTCCTCCTACCCACCTTACTTGAGACATGAAATCTCACGTATACCTGGACCAAGTCCCAGACACGCAGAATCCAGAGCCCCAGGGAAGAGCGTTACCTCCACCCAAAATCTGGCTGATCTGAGACCATGTAAATATGGGGCTGGGGGCAGGGTGGAGAAAGAGTCTGGGGTCCAGACTGCTGGTCAACTTTTGGGTGAAAGAGAGGCCACCCACCAGCCTCCTGGAACTCTTGCCCTTTGGGCACAGTGGCAGGATCAGATCCTATGTTGTGTGGCCACAGGTCCAGTGGGGCAATATGAAAGCAGCCACCATGTGGCACCTGAAAATTGATGTGACTGGGACCAGAAAGGATCTGGATTCCTCAGGCCGGTGAGAGCCCCAGATGCTGACCTCCTTCCCAAACTGTGTTTCTCATTCCAAGGAGGTGGGAGGGCGGTGGGGCCAGCACCAGGGCATCCTCTCCTGGCCTGACTTTACCTTCAAAGGAGCAGTAAGATTCATAGCTAGCTTCTTAACAGAGCCATGAAATACAAAAGGCAGTGAAATGATCTTTAAAGTGCCAAAAGAAAATAAGCACCAAGCTAGAATTCTAGACCTGGTGAAAATAGGGCAAAGGGCATTTCCAGGCCAACAAAAATTGAGAAACTTCATTGCTAAAAGACTGACATTAAAAAGGAATACTAATGGGAGCCCTTTGGGCTTACCGAAATGACTCCAGGAGGAAGTCAATGCAGGAAGGAATGAGGAACAATGAGAATGGGTAAATGTGTGAGTAAAGAGAAATTAATATGAACTGTAAAAAAGAAAAAATATTATCTTGTGAGTTGTAAAATCATGTAAAATTAAATTACGTTAAAATGGTAACATAAAAGTTGGGTCAGGGTAAGTGTAATTAAGGTATTCTAAGGTACCTGCAACACCTGGGAAAGTGAGAAATGTACTAATTGATATTAGAGCCTAATAAATCATGTATGGGTAAATATAAGCTTTAGAGAATATTTAACATATAGAAGTGAGAAAGAAATAATTTTTAAAATCAATCAATCCAAAAAGAGACAAGAAAGGAGAGAAAAAAGAAACATACACAAGGTGTGCTATTGGGAAAAAAGTAGTAGCATTAAACCCAAATATCTGTCTATCAGTAATTACATTCAATATAAATGGACAAAAGACTTCAAGTAAAAGGTAATGATAGTTAGAGTGGATTTTTTTAAGTCTATGCCCCACTCACCAGCAATACATCTTACATATAAGGATATCTGATAAAATTATAAGGACGAAGAAAGATATATCATAGAAACACTATTCAAAATAAAGCTGGTGTAATTACACTAAAATTAGGAAAATACACATTACGGCAAAAAACAGAAACAAAACATACATTTCAAGGAAAGAAAGCCATAGACAAAACTCTCTCATGAACAAAAATGCAAAAATCCCAAGCAAAATACTAACAGGTAGAATTAAGCAATACATTGTTTAAATTATTTATTTATTTATTTTGTAGAAACAAAATCTTACCATGTTGTCCAGGCTGGTCTTAAACTCCTGGCCTCAAGCAATCCTCTTTCCTCAGCCTCCCAAAGCACCAGGATTATAGGCATGAGCCACTGCACCTGGCCAGAGCAATTAATATTTTTAAAAAGTGATACATCACAACCAAGTTGGGTTTATTCCAGAAATGCAAGGCCGATTTAACATTTGAAAATCAATTCATGTAAATTTACCACATTAATAGAATAAAGACAAAGATCATATGACCATCATAGCAGATTGTATTTTCCAACTATCCCTGCAACAATATGTCCCAGCTGACATGCTCTTTTTCCAACTTGGCACTCTTCCATCAAGAGGTGAAGTCTATGTCCCCTCCCTCTGGAACCTGGGTGGATGTTGGTGACTCCTTGACCAACAGAATACAGCAGAAGTAGCCATGCATAACTCCCAAGGTTGGATCCTAAAAACACCCTGTATTTCCTTAAGCATAAGAAGCCACAGGAAGAGGCCACTTGAAGGAGTTGTGGACAGTAATCCCCGTGGAAGTCCAGCCAACAGCCAGCATCAACTGCCAGACACAAGAAAGGGAGAACACTTTCAGATGACTCCAGCTCCCAGGCTTTAGTTTTCCAGCCAAGGCCACAGCCATGGGAGGCAAGTGGGGGTGCAGTGCAGAGACAAGGCATCCTCATCATGCTCTGTCCATTTCCCAACCCACAGAATCTGTGCCACGACAAAATTTTTTGGCACCACTACATTTGGGGGTCATTTGTTTTGTAGACATAGTAACAAGAGGAGAGGGACTGCTAGGGCTTTAAGAGTGTTCACTTTCTTATTCCGGGTGCTGGTGGAACAGACGTCACCATTCTGTGATCATTCATGACCTCTACACTTATGATCTGCACACTAGTCTATATGTGGGTGGCACTTCCACAAAAAGAACTCAAACAAGAATACCAAAGAAAAGGGGGAGGGAACGCAGAGCAATTTTCCTCTTGCAACTGTAGAGAAAGATAGATTGGTGCTGAGAAATCTGAACGTCCCTAATTGTGGCCTCTGTTTTCTCTATAAAGACCGTGTCAGGGAGGGGTGTGTTCAGGGGCATGGGCCACTTGAAGGAGGAAGATGGCCACAGTTCTTACAACAAGCAGGAGCCATGACATGTGGTAGGACTGCAGGGAATCTTCAGGCCCATCTGGGGTTGATAACTGTGAATTCCAAGTGGACTCACTGGCCTGCTGGGGACACTCCAGCGAGTTAGCTGTCACTGGGGTTCCCCAGGGCGGGCCCATGCTGCTATGAGATGAGGGATATGTGAGTTTAGGGTACTGCGAAGATGTCTCTGACATGGTGGACCTTGGGATCTAAGCTGCCTGAGGATGAAGGAAGGAGATGCTTGATGGATGGAGGGGAGACAGAGGAGTCAGTGCTGGCGTCTCCCAGAAGTCCAGAACGTTCCCAGAGGGAGCCACTGCAAGGAGAGGTGGCTAGTCAGAATGGGGACTGGAATTCAAATCAGTGATTTGGGCCAGCTGTGGTGGCTCACGTGTGTAATCCCAGCATCTTGGGAGGCTGAGGCGGGAGGATCACTTGAAGCCAAGAGTTTGAGACCAGCCTGGGCAACATAGTGAGACCTCATTTCTACCAAAAAAAAATTTTTTTAATTAGCCGAGGGTCGTGGTGTGCACTTGTAGTCCCAGCTACTCAGGGAGGCCGTGGCGGGAGGATCACCTGAGCCCAGGAGCTGGAAGCTGCTGTGAGCTATGATCATGCCACTGCACTCCAGCCTGGATGACAAAGCAATACCCTGTTTCTTAAAAAATAAAAATAAATTAGTGATGTGGAAGCAGAGAAGTTTTGAGTCTGTAGTCACGAGTTAATCACCATAACTACTAACCTTACCTCTCAGAATCCATGTGCCAGGGTATCTAGTAACCCTGGAAAGAAAGACCCTACTGAGTGAGTGATCCCAATCTGTAAGCATTGCAGTGACAGAGGAGTGCCACAAGATGGTAGCATCGGCCCATGAGCTTTATGCCGGAGCCTCCACCCAAACCACCCTCCCCAAAACAGAGCCTACAAAAAATATTAACACTCTTCTGGATGGTTATACCGCCTGCAGGCCAACAGACCCTGGGTGAGAGGAGGAGAGGAGAGCTTGCAGGGTTCCAGTCTTAGAAGATGAGGGCTTGTGTGATCCCTACTCCCAACCACTTTTCATGAAGCTTCCTGGGGTGGGTTCAGGAGGCAGAAAGGCATCCATGTGAATTTTGGCTCTGCCACTGACTAGCTGTGTGATTCTGAATGAGGTACTAACCTCTCTGTGCCCCAGTTTCCGCATCAGCTGAAAGAGGCTGCCAACTGCACCGCGCTCACGGTGTGTGGTGGATTCTACCGGATGAGGGGGCGGAGCCAAAGCGGAAGCTGTACCCTCGGGCTCACTGTCTTTAACAGCAGTTGATACACCTGCCTTGTGCCTCCTAGAAGGCTGTTAGGTTTGTATTATCACCCCCTTTACAGATGAGAAAACTGAGGCTTGACTTCCAAGGGCCACATAAAAAGCATCCTAACCTAGGTCTGTCTGGCTCCAGAGTCCAGTTCTGACCACCAAGCTAAGAGGCCTTTCTATCTGAGCCCCCTGGCCAGCCTTGGCATCTCATCCTCCAGTTCTCTCGGCCTGGAGTTGGTCCTATTGTGATAGTGGGATGGCTTCTGCCAGCACTTAGAACCTTTCAGGGCATTTCCAAACCAAGGAGAAATAGGGTGCTTTTTCTTTTTTTTTTTTTTTTTTTTTTAGACGGAGTCTCGCTCTTGTTGCCCAGGCTGGAGTACAGTGGCGCCTCTCGGCTCACCCCCGCCTTCCCAGGTTCAAGCAATTCTCCTGCCTCAGCCTCCTGAGTAGCTGGGATTACAGGCACCTGCCACCACACCCAGCTAATTTTTCTTTTTTTTGTATTTTTAGTAGAGACTGAGTTTCACCATGTTGGCCAGGCTGGTCTCAAACTCTTAACCTCATGATCCACCTACCTCGGCCTCCCAAAGTGTTGGGATTACATGCATGAGCCACCATGCCCTGCCAGAGTGCTTTTTCAAAGGACTAAGGGTTATAAAAATGTTGATCCAGTGGAAAGTGCTTTGTCCATTCGGAGTTTTCCTTCCTTTTCTTCTCCTTCTCCTCCTCCTCCTTTTTCTCCTCATGTATAAGAATAAAGATGCCTAATGGGTGCAGTCCTTTGCCATTTACAGATATTTTCCCTGACCTTCTCCAGCAATACTTGAGCATAGATGGTTGTCATCGACTCTGCTTGGTTGCAACACCTCCTCTGCCCCATCCCCACCCCAGATACAGAGTTGGGGGCTCTCAAGGCAGAAAAGCATGGCCACTTCATTCCTAGACACAGATGGGGTTCAGGACACACTACCCCAAACTTATGACTATAGGAGGCCGGACTATGCCACCCAAAATAGGCCTCCTTGAAATACGAATAATTTTGAGCTGGTTATTTTGAGAAACTGCAGACAAAGGAGAAGCTGTAAGAACAAAAGGAAAAGTTACCCTTTGGAAAGAGAAACTTACATCTTTAAAAGAAATCATATGTCAGGGTGTCTCCTAGTCTGCACCAGGAAGAGAAAGATGTCTCTAATCACTAGAAACACTTACAAATGGAGAAGGCACTTCAGTCTGCAAGACCAACCTTCCCCTTGTTGACCGAGCTTTTCCTGCCCACATCCCCACAGCTGGCCCTTCTTTCTTTGTTTCAGTCGAAGATGGCATTTAAGCCTGAACTCAAAGCCACAGTTTTTGGAGATTTACTCATTTCTCTGAGTATTTTCCAAATACCCATGACGTATACACATTATTAAACTTCTGTTCGTTTTTCTCTTGTCAATCTGTCTTTTGTTTCAGGAGTCCAGCCTACCTCAAGAAGGCTAGAAAATATTGCCTTTCCACCTCTATAGCACTTATCAAAAGGAGTTTTCAGGATAACTTCAGGCAAAGGACAGGAACCCGGCCAGTTTCTGAGGCCTGCCCACCCCAGCCTCCCCATTCCCTCTCCTCCTCGGTCCCAGCCCTGGGGTCCGGCTGCTGTCAAGTGGGCATTGTGAAAACACTTGTATTCTGTTTCCTCTCCACTTCCCTTTCTTGACCCTATCTCCTTCTTTTCCGATCACCTGTCAGGGTAAATGTTTTTATTACCTCTGTCACTGAAGTGCCTGCTGGCCAGGGGCTGGGCAGACTCAGAACTCAGGGCTCTGGACCCCCATTCTCCGGCTCCTTCCCTGATCTCCCACAGCCTCAAACATTCCCTGGGAAGCTGTGTGCCCGACAGTACCTGACTCATCTTGTCCCCAAGCTAGACATTACCACCGCCATCGGCATAGATCCTGGAGGTGAAGACAAGCACACATCGGCCGGGAAACAGCCCCATGGATGCATTAGCAACCTGTTTCTTCCCACATTCTCTGCTTTCATGATGGAAGCCATCCCCAGAGCCCTTTCCTAAACTCAGCCCTAGCAACCAGAGAATCCCCAAGTGGCTAGTGCCGCCTCCATCTGGAGAAAGACCCCAGCCTCAGAGCTCTGGAAGAGGGCTCCTGGCGCCTCTGATTCTCTAAGCAGATGTGCTGAAACTGTCTCACTCAGTCACATACATGCACATTCTCCAAAGATAAAGATAACAATGACTACAAAAACTCAGGACTCTGCATGAAGAAAAAGCAATCAAGTGACAAAGCGCTGGAGCTTCACAGAGATGGGACATGGTCCGGGGGCTGGACCAGAAATAGCCCTGATCTGCTGCCTCACTGGATCCAAGGGCTTTGCCCCTCATGCTGTCGCCCCTCCCCTCAGCCACATCTGCCTGCTTGTAACCGGGCATGGCAGAAAGAGCCTTGGCTCTGGGTTCTGTCACTCCATCTCTGCCAGCTGTGGGCCCTGTTCCCTGGGAAGCCACTTTACCTCTTTTTTTTTTTTTTTTTTTTTTTTGAGGTGGAGTCTTGCTCTGTCACCAAGCTGGAGTGCAATGGCACGATCTTGGCTCACTGCAATCTCTGCCTCCCAGGTTCAAGTGATTCTCCTGCCTCAGCCTCCCCAGTAGCTGGGACTACAGGTGTGCATCACCATGCCCAGCTAATTTTTGTATTTTTTAGTAGAGACAGGGTTTCACCATGTTGGCCAGGATGGTCTCAATCTCTTGACCTCGTGATCTGTCCACCTCGGCCTCCCAAAGTTCTGGGGTTACAGGAGTGAGCCACTTTGCCCGGCCCACTTTACCTCTTTGAGCCCGGGTTTCCTCATCGTAAAATGAGGACAACAGTCCCATTTCCCTGGGTAGTGGGGCAGGGTGGGGGTGGGGGATCAAATGAGAGACAGTTTATGAAAATGCTTTTTATATTAGGGGATTTTTTTCCAATGTAAACAAGGCTAAAAATAAGACCTGATTACTAAACTAACATATAAACTATCATATTTTGGGGGTGGGGAGTGTCTTCCTTGGAAGTGATGGAAATTCGCATTGAGTGCCTGGAATGGATCACCTGACTTAATTCTCCTGACAGTCCTAAGCTGATCCTGGGTTTCAGAGAGGTTTAGTAATTTTACCATTATCCCTCAGCTCATAAGCCTGGAGCCAAGCCCCTTCCTCTCCTGGGCTGGGGAGCTTTCTGACAATTTACGGTGCTGGTCTCCAAACTCACCTGCTGGTGTAGCTTGTTAAACAGATCTATTCTGGAGCCCCAGTCCCCACCCCTTGAATGATGGGTTGTATTCATCCAGGTATTTATTGAACACAAATTATGTGCCCAGTGTGAGGGAAAAGCAAACAAGGCTGATAGCCCCATCCTCAGGGAGTGGGGAGTGGCAGCAACTCTCCTGGGGAGGGGTCCCCGGAATCTGGATGTGTACCCAGAGACTTTTAGGATCAGGTCAGTGTTTAGGGAATGCTGGTTATAAAGTGAGAGTCTGGCACAGGGAGTGGGGATGCTCTGAGAACCTGTCCACACTACTGACAGCCTCGATGGGTTCTGTGGCACCTCCGAGCCCTGGGGTGGCAACTGCAAGAACGTACTATCCATGATCACAGATCTTTCGGCCCTGTGAGGCACCCAGATTCCCACTCTGAATTGGCCAACTGGGCCAGGACCGGGAGTCAGGAAGGTTTCTGGTTTTTTTTTAGATGGAGTCTTGCTCTGTTACCCAGGCTCCAGGCTGGACTACAGTGGCACCCTCTTGGCTCATTGCAACCTCCGCCTCCCGGTTTCAAGCGATTCTCCTGCCTCAGCCTCCCACATAGCTGGAATCACAGGCGTGCGCCAACACACTCGGGTAATTTTTGTAATTTTAGTAGAGGCAGAGTTTCGCCACTTTGCCCAGGCTGGTCTGGAACTTTTGGCTTCCAGCGATCCACCTGCTTCAGCTTCCCAAAGAGCTAGGATTACAGGCATGAGCCACTGCACCCGGCTTAGTTCCCACTTTCTTTTCTTTTGTTTTTTATTTTTATTTATTTTTTGAGACAGAGTTTCACTCTTGTTGCCCAGGCTGGAGTGCAAATGGTGCAATCTCGGCTCACAGCAACCTCTGCCTCCCAGGTTCAAGCGATTCTCCTGCCTCAGCCTCCTGAGTAGCTGGGATTACAGGCATGCGCCACCATGCCCTGCTAATTTTGTATTTTTAGTAGACAAAATTTCTCAGTGTTGGTCAGGCTGGTCTTGAGCTCCCGACCTCAGGTGACCCGCCCGCCTCCGCCTCCCAAAGTGCTGGGATTACGGAGAGTGCTACTGCGCCAGGCCCAGTACCTGATTGGGTACTTTCTTAAAGAACACGCTGCAGCTGTGTTTTACACGCTGCGGCTGAGGTCAGGCGTGAGGGCTGGAACTGCTGACTGCCAAGTTCTGGGTCTCCTGAAAATAGCTGCCTGGCCTGGGAGGCCCAGTTCAGTCCTGGTGTGAGTCCCGCTTCACCTCCAGAGCAGGGGCAGCTGGGAAGGGTAGGAGCTGCCTTTGGAGAGGGGTCTCTGCAGCGGTCCGGGGGCAAGATGAGGGCTCCTCTGAGTCCTGGAGTGCAGGTTATGGTAGCTAAAGGGGAGGTCTGAGACAGTGGGGTCTGCCTACAAGGTAAAGAGGGAGCAGCAGCCAGGAGGCCTGATGCGCCGCACACCCACTGCAAGCGTAGGCAGTGCGTTTAAGGCTGGGCGCCTCACTTTTTCTCCTATGAAATGGGCGTAGGCTCGCCCCAGCCCAGCGCCAGGCGGGGGAGCCCCGGCGCGCAGGGAGAAAACAATGGAGAAGCGCTGGTTTGTAAACTGGGAAGCGGTGGCTTGGGACCGGGAGGGGCGGGGCCGGACGGGGCGGGGCGGGGCCGGGGGAGGAGCCCGCCTGCGGCCCGCCCAGCCCAGTGGTCCTGGCCGTGCGCCCGAGGCAGCGGCTGCGCGGCGTGGAGGCGACAGTAAGTGCGGGCCTGCTCGGGCTCTTCCGGCTTCGGCCCTGGCCGACCCCAGGCTTGCGCTCAGCGACCTCCCTCCCGGGCCCTGGGGCGGCTGCGGGCTGCCAGGGGAGCCGCAGGACCCCACCCCTTCCGTGGTCCCTCCCCCACCGGCCCTCCTCTCCCTCCTTGCTCTCTGGCACCCCTCTTTGTGGGTCACGGTCTTCTCTTCCCGAAATCCTCTCTCCTCCTCCTCCTCCCTGAGACGGGACCGCACCGCCTGTCTGGGGGGACCTGGTATGGACGCGTCGGCCGGAAGTATCCAGAGGGTGGGTGACTCTCTCGGTCCCAGCCGCGGGGCCTGAAGTTGGGGCTGTTTACACCTCTAAGCCGGTTCTGCCGTGGCCAGTGGGTGGTGCCCTGCGCTTCCCAGTGCTCTCCCACGGGTTAGCCCCACTAGCTCCCCCCC
>CAUYLG010071548.1:0-24788 GCA_963573385.1 Cacajao melanocephalus | reverse complement strand
AATTATATGTCTGGGTCATCTTTTCATGTTAGCACGTGTGGAACAAACTTAATTTTTTCTTGTTCTTTAAAACACTATTGAGATAAAGAAAATGTGGCACATATACACCATGGAATACTATGCAGCCATAAAAAGGATGAGTTCATGTCCTTTGCAGGGACATGGATGAAGCTGGAAACCATCATTCTCAGCAAACTGACACAAGAACAGAAAATCAAACACAGCATGTTCTCACTTGTAAGTGGGTGTTGAACAATGAGAACACATGGACGTAGGGAGGGGAACATCCCATACTGGGGCCTGTTGGAGGGTGGAGGGGCTAGAGGAGGAATAGCAGGGGGTGATGGGATTGGGGAGCATTAACATTAGGAGAAATACCTGATACAGGTGATGGGGGGATGGATGTAGCAAACCACTGTGGCATGTGTAAACCTATGTAACAATCCTGCACGACCTGCACATGTACCCCAGAACTTAAAGTATAATAATAATAATAATAATAATAATAAAAGAGAATAACCTATGTAAGAAAAGTACACAACTCTTAAATGTGCAGCTTGATAATTTTTTCAAACTGAACCTACCCACGTGACCACCATTTCAATGGAGCCGTTGAATTAATTCTGCAATGGCATAAAAAGTACACACTTTTGGCTGAAAGAGAAACAAACCCTAGGGAAACACCAAATCAAACTGGACATGATATCCTACTCACCCCATGCCACCGTTTTAGCTAAAGCGTGCTTTTGCTGTGTTCCTCCTCCTTGAAATCTCATCTTTTCACAGGGTCTGCTCAGTTAAGAAGGTTGGATCTTAGGGGAAGCAATTGGGACTTGGAGTATTTACAATGGTGCATTGGAAAATGCCTAACACTTGGCTCTCTAAAAACAAAACAAAATGAAGCAAAAAACCCACAACAAACCAACATCCCCATAAAAAGAATGAAATCCATTTCAGCCATAACAAAGAATGGCATTTGTGGCAACATGGATGGAACTGGAGGACATCATGTTAGGTGAAATATGCTAGAAACAGAAAGTTAAACAGCACGTTTTCTCGTTATATGCGGAAGCTAAAAAAGTAAGTTAATTTTGTAAAAGCAACAAGTGGCACAGAGGATGTCAGAGGCTGGGAAGGGTAGGGGGAAGAGAGGATAGGGAGAGATTTGTTTAAGGATACGAAATTACAGCTAGTGCTATTCACAACAGCAAAAACATGGAATCAACCTAGGTGCCCATCAACAGATTAGATAAAGAAAACGTGTTATATATACACCATGGAATACTATGCAGCCATAGAAAATAACAAAATCATGGCCAGGTGCAGTGGCTCACGCCTATAATCCCAGCACTTTGGGAGGCAGAGGCAGGCGGATTACCTGACGTCAGGAGTTTGACAACAACCTGGCCACCATGGTGAAACCCATCTCTACTAAAAATACAAAAGTTAGCCGGGCATGGTGGCACATGCCTATAATCCCAGTCACTGAGGAGACAGAGGCAGGAGAATCGCTTGAACCCGGGAGGCGGAGGTTGCAATGAGTCGAGACGGTGACACTGCACTCCAGCCTGGGCAACAGAGCACACTGTGTCTTAAAAGAAAAATCATGTCTTTTGCAGCAACACGGATGCAGCTGGAGGCCATTATCCTAAGCGAATTAATGCCAGAACAGAAAACCAAACACCGCATGTTCTCACTTCCAAGTGGGAGCAAAACATTGACTACTCGTGAACATAAAGATGGATACAACAGACACTGGTGACTACTAGAGGGTAGAGGACAGGAGAGGAGGCAAGGGTTGATAAACTACCTACTGTGTTCTGTGCTCACTACTGGATGACGTGATCATTCGTACGGCAAACTTGAGCATCACGCAGTTTAGCCATTGATATGGTCTGGCTCTGTGTCCCTCCCCAGATCTCATCTTGAGTTGTAATCTAATTGTAATCCCCACATGCTGAGGGAGGGACCTCGTGGGAGGTGACTGGATCACAGGAGCAGTTCCCCCATGCTGTTCCCATGATAGTTAGTGAGTTGTCAAGAAATCTGACGGTTTTATAATCTGACGGCTTTTCCCACTTTGCTCTGCAGGTCTCTGTCCTGCTACCATGTACGACATGCTTCTTCCCCTTCTGCCATGATTGTAAGTCTCCTGAGGCCTCCCCAGCCATGCAGACCTGTGAGTCAATTACACCTCTTTATGAGTTACCCAGTCTCGGGTATTTCTTTATAGCAGTGTGAAAATGGACTGATATACCCTTGTCACAAATATGCTGGACTCATGTCTAACCCCCCGGACTCACCGCTTACCATCTGGACTCACCTCTCACCTGGACTCACCTCTCAACACCTAGACTCATCTCTCACCACCTGGGACTCGCCTCTCACCACCCGAACTCATCTTTCACAATCTCGGCTTACTTCTCACTACCTGGACTCACCTCCCACCACCTGGACTCACTTCTGAATTTAAAATAAAAATTGAAAAAAAAAAGAAAGATAAAGGTAACTTCAAAATGGTAGGAACACTTCATAGCATTTTCACTTGCCCTTGTCCCTCCTCTTCCCCCTACAAAAATACAGATAGGTAGGAAGAATAAATTCTAGTGTTCTACAGCACTGTAGGATAACTATAGCAAACAATAATATATTACATAGTTTCAAATAGCTGGAAGGAGGATATTGCATGTTCCCAACACAAAGAAATGATACATGTTTGAGACGATTGACATGTCAATTACCCTGATCTGATTATTGTATGTCATATGCCTCAAAACATTACTATGTACCCCATGAATATGTACAGTTATTATGTGTCAATTAAAAATAAAATGGAAGTAAAACAAAAAAACCTCCCAAGCAATAAAAAGCAAAAATGTTCTCATTTGTAACGTTTGCCAATTTCCATGGTGTATATTCTCACTGCAGCTGATGTCAAGTTACAAACACGGCATCATTGAATGCATAGTTGGGAAGAACTGGGCTTGGATCAGCCCAGGATTGAAAGGACATTTCTGAGGCAGCCCCGTCCTGCATGGAGGCAGGTGGGTTTGGACTGCCCAGTTCTTGGGTTGAGGGCTGTGGTTGAGTGTTTCATCTGGAACCAGGTAAACAGTAAGGGCCTGGGAAGGAAGAACTGGGTGGATGAGTGTACTGGGATGTCCAGTTGTCTCTGAAAATGGAGGTTGGCAGAGGTGGTTCCTCGTGAATTTCTCCTCAGTCCATCGATGATGAAATGTCACGAGGTCCTCGCTCCTCTACTGGGACATGTATTTCCACAGTATCAGTATGTAAGAGAAGGATGTGTCACCATGTGCTGGAGTAGCTGTGAGTTAACTAATTAAGCAATTACGTTGATTAATTATATTAATCAGAGTTTTCTGACAATTGGCTGGTCCAAGAAAGGCAACCTGGTGTAAGGACTCCATGGAGGAACGCCTGCCTAATGGTTTCAGGGTTACAAGTTGGCTTCACAGAGGAGGTATATGTTACCTGAGGCTTGAGGAATGAGTAGGTGCTTTCCAAGTGGGCATTTGGGAGAGGCAGCCAATGCAGAGGGGTCCCAACATGGAGCAATAGCAGAGGTGAATGAGTGTGAGCTTGGTGGATGCAAGGCACCATTTCTACCTCCATGTGGCCAGATAATAAAGTGTAAGAGACAGTGGTGGTGAGAGTTAGTCCAGATGGTGGGAAGTGAGTCCAGATGGTGAGAAATAAGCCCAGGTTGTGAGAGATGAGTCTGGGTGGTGAGAAGTGAGGTCTAGGTGTTGAGAGGTGAGTCCAAGGGGTGAGAGGTGAGTCCAGGGGGTGAGAGGTGAGTCCAGGTAGGTGAGTCCAGGAGGTGAGAAGTGAGTCAAGCTGGTGAGAGATGCATTCAGGTGGTGAAAGATGAGTACAGATGGTGAGAGATGAGTTTAGGTGGTGAGAGATGAGTCCAGTTGAGAGGTGAGTTCAGATAAGAGGTGAGTCCAGGGGGTGAAAGTTGAGTCCTGGTGGTGAGAAGTGAGTCAAGTTGGTGAGAGATGAGTTCAGGTGGTGAGAGGTGAGTCCAGTTGAGAGGAGTTGAGGTAAGAGATGAGTCCAGGTGGTGAGAGATGAGTCCAGGTGGTTGGAGGTGAGTCCAGATGGTGAGAGGTGAGCCCAGGTGAGATGTGAGTCCAGGAGGTGAGATGGTGAGATATGAGTCAAGGTGGGTGAGTTCAGCTGGTGAGAGGTGAGTCCAGGTGGTAAGAGATGAGTCCAGGTGGTGAGAAGTGAATCCAGGGGGTGAGAGATAAGTCCAGGTGGTGAGTGGTGAGTCCAGGTGGGTGAATCCAGGAGGTGACAGTGAGTCCAGGTGGTGAGATGTGAGTTCTGGTGGTGAGAGGTGAGCCCAGCTGATGAGAGGTGAGTCCAGGTGGGTGAGTCCAGGCAGTGATATTTGAGCTCTGGTGGTGAGAGGTGAGCCCAGTGATGAGAGGAGAGTCCCTTTGTTGAGAGATGAGTCCTGGTGATGGGAAGTGAGTCCTAATGGTGAGAGGTGATTCCAGGAAAGGGTGGGATCATGAAGGGGCTTGAAGTCACTTTAAGGGAGTCTGAATGTGGTTGGGTTTTGGAGTGACCAACCGTCCTGGTTTGCCCAGATCTGCAGAGTTTTCTGGCATGTGGGGATTTCACTGCTAAGAAGCCAGGGAAGTCCCAGGCAAAGTGAATAAGTTGATCCTTGATCCAAATAGGCAATGGGGAGCCATTGAGGAATTCATAGCTGGAGAGTGACTCTTGGTTGTTAAAAGATTAATCAGATCTCAAGTAAAATGAAGCTTCTGCAGGAAGCTGCTGCTGAACCCTTCCTGGACCAAGTAGTTCCCAATTTCCATGGCTGCCTGCAGTTCTCCTGGACAGTCACGTTGCTCTTATAATGCGCCTTTGATATCTTCTTTCTTTCTCACAAAGACAGTCAGCCAGTGAGAGTGTGAGCCATGCATGTTGTGTTTACACGGCAACCAGCATGACACATGGAAAACGTTCAATCGATGTGCGCTGGGAGCAAAGGCGTGGAGTTGTCAGAATTGGTGCTTCTGCATCTTCACTCCACAGATATAAACTGGAAATAATACCACATCCTTCCTCAAGAATGCAGTATGAGCTAGGAGGGGTGTAGTCCCAGCTACTTGGGAGGCTGAGGTGGGAGAATCACTTGAGCCCAGGAGTTTGAGGCTGCAGTGAACTATGATTGCACCACTGCACTCCACTCCAGCCTGGACAACAGAACAAGACCCTGTCTCAAAAACAAACAAACAAACCAAAAACAAAAACCAAAAATCCCCAAAACCAACCAAACAAACAAATAAAAAAAAAAGTTCTATAAAACTTTGTATGCTTTGATCAATACCTCCCTATTGCCTGCCTCAGCCCCTGGCAACAACTGTTCTACCTCTCTACTTTGAGTTGGACTTTTTTAGATCTCACGTATATGTGAGATCATGTAGTATTTGTTTTTTGTGTCTGGATATTTCACTTAACCATCATGTTCTCCAAATTCATTCATGTGGCAAATGATGGGATTTCCTCCTTTTAAAAGCTGAATAGTATTCCATTGTGTGTATACATGTATACAAAATAGACTATATGTATACATATGAATACACATATTATGCATTATATGCAGACACTATATATGTATCAAAATATTGTATACATGTATAACATTTGCAATATAATATACAATATGCATCTTCTTTATCCATACAATTGTTGATGGGCACTTAGGTTTATTTTATGTCTTGGCTACGGGTGAATAATAGTGAAATAAACATGGTAGTGCAGATAACTCTCTTGAGATGCTGATTTCATGGCTATTGGATGTATAATCAGTAGTGGGATTGCTGGATCATATTCTATTTTTAGTTTTTTTTTTTTTTTTTTAGGAACTGCCATACCGTTTTCCATAATAGTTATACTAATTTACATTCAAATTTTCAGTTAGGCAGGAGGAATAAGTTTGTGACATGTTGTATGGCAGGGTGACTATAGCTTGTAACAGCGGACTGTACATTTTAAAGTTCTGTTACAAAGAATCTTGCTCTGTTGCTCAGGCTGCAGTGCAGTGGTGTGATCACAGCTCACTGCAGCCTCAAACTTCTGGGCTCAAGCGACCATCCCACCTCAGCCTCTGGAGTAGTAACAAGTGTGTACCACCAGGCCCAGCTGACATCTGTCTAGATAGATAGATAGATAGATAGATAGATAGATAGACAGACAGACAGATAGATAGATAGATAGATAGATAGATAGATAGATAGATAGATATTTTAAAAGGCCTCAAGGTGATTCTAATGCATTGCAAGGTCAATACTGGTGATTTTGTGGGAAGGGACAGGTAATAAGTGGATAAACTGGTAAACAAGAGAACTCAGATGATGACATGTGTTTAAAATGGAAATAGACCAGATGAGGTGACAGAGAATCACCGGAGGTGGCTACAGGGTGGTTGAGGGTGGGTCTCAGAGGAGACAATCTAAATCCTGGGAGATATAGGTGCTCAATCCATGCACCTACGTTCCCCTTCCCTTTCAACACTGGTTTCCCAACTCAGCTGCCTGGTGGAATAAATGAGGGAGTTTTAAAAAGTATTAATGCCTGGGTTACATCCCTAGAGATACAGTTTAGTTGATGGGACCCAGGTCATATAACATAAAATTAACCAAAGTGTACAACTCAGTGGCATTAAGTACAGTCATGACGTTGTCCAGCCATCACCACTATGGCACTTTCAGAGTGTTTACATCACTCCAAATGGAAACCCTGTCTCCATTAAGGCAGTTAAAATACAAAATTACCTGGGCGCGGTGGCACATACCTGTAGTCCCAGCTACTTGGGAGGCTGAGGCAGGAGAATTGCTTGAACCTGGGAGGTGGAGGATGCAGAGAGCCACAATCACATCACTGCACTGCAGCCTGGGCAATAGAGTGAGACCCTGCCTCAAAAATAAATAAATACATAAAAGAAATGTGGAATGTAGATCGATCCCTGCTACCACATGGATTAAACTTGAATGCATTATACTCAGAGAAAGAAGCCAGATACAAATGACCACATCATGTATCCAGGTAGTACCAACTACCACCTTACTTCATATTTGGTTTCAATCCATAAAGGACTGAATCCCAGGGGACAGCCGACATGGTTCACAATTGCAGTCAACAATGGCCTCCTTTAATTTGTATTCTTTGACCGACATTTCCGAGTTACAGTGAGGTGAAGAGAAATATGTTTTTAAAAATTGTTATTATTTGATTTTAAAAAACTAACAGAGCAATTGTACATATTTATAGGGTACACAGTCTGATATAAGGATAGCGACTCCTGCTCACTTTTAGTGTCCATTTGCATGGAATGCCTTTTTCCACCCCTTTACCTTAAGTTTATGTGAGTCCTTACGTGTTAGGTGAGTCTCTTGGAGGCAGCAGATATTTGGTTGCTGAATTCTTAACCATTCTGCAATTCTAAATCTTTTTTATTTTTATTTTTATTGAGATAGAGTCTCATTCTGTCACCCAGGCTGGATTGCAGTGGTGTGATCTCGGCTCACTGCAAACTCTGCTTTTCAGGTTCAAGCAATTCTCCTGCCTCAGCTTCCCGAGTAGGTGGGATTACAGGCATATGCCACCACACCCAGCTAATTTCTTTTTTTTTTTTTGTATTTTTAGTAGAGATGAGGTTTCACCATGTTGGCCAGGCTGGTCTCTAACTCCTGGCCTCAAGTGATCCACCCGCCTCGGCCTCCCAAAGTGTTGGGATTATAGGCATGAGCCACTGTGCCCGGCCAATTCTAAATCTTTTAAGTGGAGCATTTAGGCTATTTACACGCAACGTCAGTATTGAGATGTGAGGTACTATCCCATTCATTGTGCCATTTGTTGCCTGTATACCTTGTTTTTTAAATTGCATTTTTGTTTTTTAGGTCCTATGAGATTTATACTTTAAAAAGGTTCTATTTTGATATGTTTCCAGGATTTGTTAAAAGATTTAGAACTCCTTTTAGCAGTTCTTATAGTGCTGGCTTGGTAGGGGCAAATTATCTCAGCATTTGTTTGTCTGAAAAAGACTATCTTTCCTTCATTTATTAAGCTTAGTTTCGCTGGATACAAAATTCTTGGCTGATAATCATTTTGTTTAAGAATGCTAAAGATAGGGCCTCAATGCCTTCTAGCTTGTAGGGCTTCTGCTGAGAAATCTGCTGTTAATCTGATAGGTTTTCCTTCATAGGTTGCCTTGTGCTTTTGCCTCACAGCTATTAAGATTATTTCCAGCAGTGGCTCACACCTGTAAATCCCAGCACTTTGGGAGTCCAAGGTGGGTGGATCATGAGGTCAAGAGATCAAGACCATCCTAGCCAACATGGTGAAACCCTGTCTCTATTAAAAATACAAAAATTAGCTGGGTACATAAAAATACAAAAATTAGCTCAGCTACTTGGGAGGCTGAGGCAGGAGAATAGCTTGAACCTGACAGGCAGAGGTTGCAGTGAGCCGAGATTGCACCACTGCACTCCAGCCTGGTGACAGAGTGAGACTCTGTCTCAAAAACAAAAAAACAAACAAACAAAAAAACCAAAAAAAAACCCACATAAATAAAAGCAGCAATGGCATCTTAGACCTGAAAGTCAACGTGGGTGAGAGCTCCCCGTCTCCAAGTAGCCCAAGTCTCTTGAGTTGTTTGCAGAAGAGTGAGTGCCTATGTTTCACTGGACACACTCGTGCTTCCTAAGCATCGTTTTCCTGAGAGTTCACAGGCCTGGTTGATACGCTCTGCCTTCACACACCATCAGAGAATGGTCATGTATCTAAATTGTTTGTGCTCTTCCCTTGGGTACATCCATGAACTCATCTTTGTAGCCACAGAGCTCTTTCTCTGCCTGGAGCCCGTATTTACATCTATGTCACCAGCCCATGCTTCTCTCAGCATCTCAGGTCCTGACCTCTGGAGCCCCCTTTCCTTTTGTTGGGAGTTGCAGAAGTGAGAGCTCATCACCCTGATGAAAGGACGTGGTGTTGCTCAAACATCATTGGCAACTTTTTATCATTCTGGGCTTCCTTGAGGGGTAAACAACCCATGGGTGAGCGACAAGATGAAACAGCATCTTGTCAGGCAGGATTTTCTTCACCACAATCTAGGAAGACATCCAAGCACCCCAGGTGTGCCTTCCCTCCCTGAAAGTATGAAAGTTTTGCAAGCCACTGAGCTTGCGATGCAATGGAGAGCACAGCTGTGCAGTTGTAATTTCTCAAGCAATCCCAAGATAATTCTTTATTTTTGTTTTTTTACTTCATCTCATTTTTAAATGTTTCTTCTGGCTGTCTATTGCCATGTGCATGCACAATTTAAAAATTAAAATATGTTTAGTAGTAGCAGTCGTATCAGCAGCAGTTGTTGTAGTAGGCTGAGAATCTTGATTGCATTTACAACTATTCTTGCAACTCAGCTCTGTGAAGAAGGGGGGTTGATTGATCACTAAGGCAAGGAATGCATATCACACATGTCACTTTTTAAAACAAAATTTATATAAAGTATACATGGAAGCTGTCCATTAATAACATAGGATACCTATATTTCAGGTATGATAAGTATTCTTTTACTGACCTTCACTTACCTGAGTCACAGGATTGAGGGATGCTTTTCATCTCACAAGAGTTTGGGAGAATGAGTTAGCCAAAACTGGTCTGGGGGAACTGAAGCAGGTTTGGTAACAAAGGCAGTTCTCCCTCTCTGACCTTAACCTGCATGGCTGCACACCTGCGTTCTCTGAGCTGGTGCATCTTTTCACCATTTGCATGTTGCTTCTATCCCTACCAAGTGTCTGTGTGTGTGTGTGTATGTGTGGTGTGAGGGGTGCAGGTGGAAGAGATCAAATACAAGTGAGGAGATTTCATTCTGTAGCAAGCAGATAATTGAATGGAAGGCACAACAGCGCAATGGTAAAAATGTATCCTTTGAAATCAGACTTTCTGGGCACTTTGGGAGGCTGAGGTGGGCGGATCATGAGGTCAACAGATCGAGACAATCCTGGTCAACATGGTGAAACCCCATCTTTATTAAAAATAGAAAAATTAGCTGGGCAAGGTGGTGCGTGCCTATAGTCCCAGCTACTCAGGAGGCTGAGGCAGGAGAATTGCATGAACCTGGGAGGCAGAGGTTGCAGTGAGCTGAGATCATGCCAGTGTACTCCAGTCTGGTGACAGAGCAAGATTCCATCTCAAAAGAAAAAAAAAAAAAGAAATCAGACTTTCTGGGTTGGATTCCTGACCCTAGAGACTTGAATTCTGAATTATGTAACCATTTGGTGGCCGACGTTCCTTACCTATAAAGAAGTGATAGTAGGCCAAGCACGGTGGCTCATGCCTGTAATCTCAGCACTTTGTGAGGCCGAGGTGGGTGGATCACGAGGTCAAGAGATCTAGACCATCCTGGCCAGCATGGTGAAATCCTGTCTCTACTAAAAATACAAAAATTAGCTGGGTATGGTGGTGCGTGCCTGTGATCCCAGCTACTCCAGAGGCTGAGGCAGGAGAATTGCTTGAACCCGGGAAGCAGAGGTTGCAGTGAGACAAGGTCGTGCCACTGCACTCCCGCCGGGGGAACAGCGTGAGACACCCCCTCAAAAAAAAAAAAAAAAAAAAAAAAAGGAGCGATAGTAATATCCACATTGCTGGAGTGTGGTGAGGGGTTAATATATCTAAAACACTCTGAGTTTCTGTCATCTAGGAAACATTCTATTTCACTCCCTAAATAGTTCTTCATCCTTTTCTCTCCAACACCCCTTCCTGTGCCCTAGTTGAGACATCCAACATCTGTGACCTGGGCAGCAGATGCAGACTCCTAATACATCCCTACTAGCTGGTTGTGTGACCTAGAAAAGCCCCTGCCATGCCCCAGGACAACTGCCTCTTTAGTGTCCACAGGGAGGTTGGCTCTGGTCAGCCGGCTGGTGCTCTGGAAGCTGCGTGGTGTGTGCATGGCAGGTCTTTTTCATGATGAAGGTGGAAGAAAAGAGGTGACCATAAACCGATACTATCCATGAGCTGGGCCAAGTAGTCAGGGAGGACCTGGTTCATACCACCGTGGGATGAGATGACCCAATAGCAATTAATGATGCCTGTAATCACTGCGGCGTTAACGAAGCAGGAGATGAAGACAGAGGAATAATTGCTGTGTATTAGTACCATGAACAAGCAGAAATGGCAACGGTGGTGACTCTTGCAATGAAGAGTCACAAACTTGTTTCCGTGTTCAGGAAAGAGCTGAGGAAAGAGACAGGGAAGGCAAAGCGAGAGAATTCCAGCAGGCATGTGAAAGGGTGCTTGGGTAGAAGATGATAGCTAGAAGAGGGATGTCAGCAGAATTGCCTGCACCAGGCCCTTTCTCCACAGAAGGATGAAATGAAACTCCACTGCTGTCAACAGCGGATCAACTGATGGACCGTGTTGAATCTGAAGGGAATCTGTTGATGAGATGTAGAGGCCTTCTAGAACCCAAAAGGCGAGAAGCGGAAAATGTCTATGTGAAATCAGATCCCCCAAATGCTGACCTCAAGAAGGTCTCCTCCTCGCCTTCCCTCCCTCCCTCCCTGCTTTCCTTCCATTTCCTTCTCCTTTCCTTTCCCCTCTTCTTCCTGCCTTCTCTCCCACCCTTTCTCCTTCCTTTCTTTCTTCCTACTCCCTTTTCTCTTCCTTCCTTCTCTCCTTCCCTCCTTCTTCCTCTCCTTTCCTTCCCTCCTTCCTTCCTTTCTTCTTCCCTTCCTGCCTCTCTCTCCCTTTCTTCCTTCCTTTTTTCCATTTTCCTCTCCTCTCCTTTCTTCCTTTCTCCTTTCCTTCCTTCCTTCTCTCTTTCTCTCTTTCCCTCCTTCTTCCCTCGCTCCTTCCCTCCTTTCTTTCTTCTCTCCTCCTTTTCTCTTTTCCTTCCTTCTCTTTTCCCCTCCTTCCTTCCCCCTTCTCTCCTTCCTTCCCCCTTCTGTCCTTCCTTCCTCTTTTCCTCTCTTCATTCCTTCTCTCCTTCCATCCTCTTTTCCTCTTCCTTCCTTCCTTCCCTCCCTCCCTTCTTTCCTTCTCTCCCTCCCTCCCTTCCTTCCTCCCATCTTTCCTTCCTTCTTTCCTTTTTACCTTCCTTCTTTCCTTCCTGCCTCCTTCCCTCTCCTCCCTTCCTCTGTTTCTCTTCCTTCTCTCTCTCCCTTTCTTCCCTCCTTCCTGTTAACATCTGTTGTCTTCCTACTATGCCCCAGGCATGGCAGATATAGTGGAAAAAATTCGATACGGTCCATAATCTCATGAACCTTAAGTTTACTGGGGGAAGACAATCATTAGCAAAACAGTCACACTAATGAATATGTATTTGGACGCTGAGATAAGTACATGGAAGGAGAGAAGCTGGTTCTTTGAGAACATAAAGGGACCAGCCAAGACTCCACTACTAAGACCACTGGGAAGATATCCCTGAGGAGGAGACATGCTTAAGTAAGAATTTTCTGGGCAAAGGTGTGGGAACGAGGGAGAGTGAGGACGGGTATCCCAGGTATAGAACAAACATGAACAAAATTCCCTATAGCTGGAGAGGAGGCCAATGGGAAGGGTGATGGAGAAATGGCCCAGGATTTTTTTTTTCCCTCCCTCTGTTCTGTTGTGGAGTGCAGTGCAATCTCAGCTAACTGCAACCTCTGCCTCCTGGGTTTAAGTGATTCTTGTGCCTCAGCCTCCAGAGTAGCTGGGATTGCAGGTGTCCTCCATGACTCCGGGCTTTTTTTTTTTTCTTTTTTCTTTGTATTTTTAGTAGAGATGGGGTTTTGCGATGTTGGCCAGGCTGGTTTCGAGCTCCTGGCTTCAAGTGATCTACCCACCTTGGCCTCTCAAGGTGCTGGGAGTTTACAGGTGTGAGCCACTGTGGCCAGCCGATGGTCCAAGATTTGAATGCAGAAGGAGAGGTAGGAGCCGGCTCTGCAGGATTCTGTCCCCAGGCAAGTCTCTTCTCCAAACAGAGTGGAATCAAACCTCCCCACACTGGCCTCCAATCACCGCAGGTGGTAGTGTTGGAACGGAGAGAGAGAATATGTCCAAGACTGCTCAAATCAAACCCAGAGGAGACTTTCCTCAATTTACAAGGCTTCAATTAGGCCAGGCACTTTGTGAGTGCCCCAGAGTGGGGAAATCTCTTTAAGAATCTGTAGATAAAGGCTGGGTACCCACGATTCCTGACAGCACGAGGATCCTTGAGTCCTCAAGTATACTGATGCATTGCAGAATTTTTCATCAATGAGAATGAGATTTCTGTTGGAAGAATGTGACTTTCCAGCAAGGAGGATGTACAGAAAAAGAGGGGTCCCAAGTGAAAAAAATATGAAGGAAAAAGGCATCCAGATGACATTCACAGAGGAATCTGATTTGCAACATTGAGCCCCTAGCCACCTCTCCAGCCTCATCTACCACCGTCTTAAAAATATCTTCAACTTCCCAAACATACCACATGCTTTCCACCCTGCCCCAGGACCTTTGCACAGGCTCACAGGCTGTTATGCTTTCCTGGCACACTCTTCCCTACTCTCTCTTTCTCTCTCTTTTTTTTTTTTTTTTTTTGAGATAGAGTTTTGCTCTTGTTGCACAGGCTGGAATGCAATGGCACAATCTCAGCTCACTGTAAGCTTCACCTCCCGGGTTCAAGTGATTCTCCTGACTCAACCTCCCAAGTATCTGGCATTATAGGCATGCACCATCATGCCTAGCTAATTTTGATTTTGATTTTTTTTTTTTAATTAGAGATGGGGTTTCTCCATGTTGGTCAGGCTGATCTCGAACTCCTGCCCTCAGGTGATCCTCCCACCTTGGACTCCCAAAGTGTTGGGATTACAGGCGTGAGCCACCACACCCAGCCCCCACTCTGTTTTTTACCTGACTGATGTCCACTCATACTTCAGATGGCTGCTTCCTTAGGGACTTCCCTGACCTGCCTTCACTTTCTCCGGGTAAGACCTCCTTCATTTTATGCATCAATCACACCTGGCCCTCCTCCTTTTGATCCTTTTTTTTTTTTGAGAAGGAGTTTTGGTATGTCATTCAGGCTAGAGTGCCGTGGTGCAATCTTGGCTCACTGCAACCTCTGCTTCCCGGGTTCAAGTGATTCTCCCACCTCTGCCTCCTGAGTAGCTGGGATTACAGGCATGCGCCACCATCCCCAGCTAACGTTTGTATTTTTAGTAGAGATGGAGTTTCACCATATTGGCCAGGCTGATCTCAAACTCCTGACCTCAAATGATTTGCTCACCTTGGCCTCCCAAAGCGATGAGATTGCAGGCGTAAGCCACTTTGTCCAGCCCTCCTTTTGATCCTTTTCAATACTCAGGTCAACATTTGTCCTCTCTGTTGATGAAGAGCTCACTCACTTTGTGCTAGACACTACAGTGAGCACTTTAAGGAACATAATCTCATTTAATTCTCACAGCCCTGTAAGATAAGAATCTTTATTAAGACCATTATATATGGGGAAACCGAGGCACAGAGAGTTTAAATAGTTTGGTCAACATCTCTCAATTAATAATTGGCCATATCACAATTTGAACCCATAGATGACTCCAGCATCCACATTGTCTAATACTTCCTGCAGCATAGAGGGAAGAGGGGTGAGGCCGGACAAGTATGCAGGGACTTCTCAGAGCAAGAAGGAGCTGCTCTTCCTAGCACCCTCTGGCACTTAGAACTTACCCTATATTTATGGGTTTGTTGGTGTGTGTGTGTTTTTGTGTGTGTGTGTGTGTGTGTGACAGATTCTTGCTCTGTCGCATAGGCTGGAGTGCAATGGAGTGATCTCGGTCACTGCAACCTCAGCCACCGGGATTCAAGTGATTCTCCTGCCTCAGCCTCCCAAGTAACTGGGATTACAGGGGTGCACCACCACACCTGGCTATTTTTTTTTTTTTGTATTTTTAGTAGAGACGGGGTTTCACCATGTTGGCCAGACTGGTATTGAACTCCTGACCTCGTGTTCCACCCACCTCGGTCTCCCAAAGTGCTAGGATTACAGGCATGAGCCACCACACCCTGTAGAACTTACCCTATAAAACAGGGATCACTAAGCCCCCTTTTAGGTCTTACCAAACAGTGATACAATGCTTTGCAGGGATATATGGTTAAGTCAGTAGATGACTCTAGTGATGAACTGAGGAAGCTGGGAAGAGGCTGGTTATGCCTCTGGAGATGGAGAGGCAAAGGGGACCCTGGACTTCTACTAAAACAATGTGGGAACTGAAAGAAATAATCCCCCCCACCCCATATATTACTTATAAGTTTGGAAGTCTTAGAATATAAGTAACTGGGCCATTCAATTGGCCAGAATATAGTTCCATAGCCACAACTGGTCTCAATGGATTCTCCATGCCCTCTCAGCCTATCCTCAGCCAAGATATGCCTCCTCAAGGATCTACCAGTGTCCTGCTTCCTTCATGTCAAAGCCACAAGCCTCATGGTTTGCTTTCTCAGTCTGCAACTCTAGAGGATGAATGGAGTTGCAAAGAGAGCACTGATAATGGAGTCGGGGCCTCAATTTTAGCTCTGAGCTGCTACAAACTCAGTGCAAGACCTAAATGAAATTGCTTCTCCTTTCTGAGTGTCAGCACCTTCATTTGTAAAATGAGGTGATTGGGCCCTTTTCCATTTCTAGGTTCTAGAATGTGCCTCACCATCCCCTGCAGAATTCCATGAACTAAATACTTTGTAGGGATTGAAAGACTTGTCCCTACATCATTCATGGTCAACCTGAACTGTTCTTTCCATCTTTCAAGCATTTCCTTAAGTCTGCAGCCTCAAGTATTCTTTGTTGATGGATGAAGAGTGTCATGAAAACCTCAAGTTTCCCCCAGATCCATACTGCATCTAGTGGCAGAGTCATAAATCTGAGTTGGGCATATGGCCACCAAGCTAAAGATTATGTCTCCCAGGCTCCTTTGCAACTAGAGACAGCCACGTGACTAAGTACTGGCCAATAGGAAGTGAGCAGAAGTTGTATGTACAACTTCCAGGTCATACCCTTAAAGGGGAGGAGCATGACTTTTCCTTCTTCCTTCACCCTTCCTCCTTCCTGCTGACCACGGGCATGAGGAGGAGTGCTGGGACAGTTATCTTGGAATACAATGTGGAAGCTATAGTAAATTAATCATCTTACCTGCCGCCATGTAAGATGTCCCTACCATGACACATGGGAAGTGCAGGAGCTACAATTCAAGGTGAGATTTGGGTGGGGACACAGCCAAACCATAGCGTACCACATTTAGACTTGATGGGGAGAGCTTTCCACCCCCCAGAGATCCTAGAGTTTTAGGTGAAAGAAATACTTGGTGACGATACCTTGGAGTGTCCCTACAGATGGAAAGAAGAACTTACTGAAATAACTAATCCCAGTATGCTTCCATCTCTACTTCCAGGCTTTGTTCAAGAGTTTTTTTTACTTTGAAGATTCTGAGTTATCTTAGTTTGGTGTGGGGTTTCTCAACCGTGATGCAATGGACATGTTCAACGGAGGACTTCTTTGTCATGGCAAGAAGCTGCCCTGTCCACTGTGGGATATTTAGGAGCATCCCTGACCTCTACCCAAGAGATGCCAGCAAGATACTACATCCCCAGTTGTGACAACCAAAAATGTCTACAGACTGTCAAATGTCCCCAGCAGTAGGGGGAGAATCACTCTCGTCAAGAAACACTATTTTAGGCTGGGCACCGTGGCTCACGCCTGTAATCCCAACTCTTTGAGAGGCTAAGGCGGGCGGATCACTTGAGGTCGGGAGTTCAAGACCAGCCTAGCCAACATGGTGAAGCCCCGTCTCTACTAAAAATATAAAAATTAGTTGGGCATGGTGGCATGTACCTGTAATTCCAGCTACTGGGGAGGCTGAGGCAGGAGAATTGCTTGAATCTGGGAGATGGAGGTTGCAGTGAGCTGAGATCACACCACTGCACTCCAGCCTGGGTGACAGAGTGAGACTCCATCTCAAAAAAAAAAAAAAAAAAGAAAAGAAAAAAGAAATACTGTTTTAGTCCTGTGTGAGGGCTCCCTGAAAAATTCTAGCCTGTGCTTGATTGCTTCTGTGCCAGAGAACTCGCTACTTTGCAAAGCATGGCCTCCATGGTCAGCAGCAGGAAGGTCTTTCTTAGAGTGAAATGAGAAGTGACTGGTGATGGTCACAGGGACTCCTTTTTGGGGGGATGTAAATGCCTTGGAAACTAGATAGAGGCATTGGTTGCATTTGGTGTGAATTCACCAAATGTTACTAACTTTAAGATGGCTAATTTTATGTGAATGCCATTTTAATAAACAAAAAGAGCGTGAGTTTTTACCATGCATGGAGACCTCCCTACATGCCAGGCCCTGAACTAAATGAAAAACTCCATTGTCTTAATGGGTCCTCTGAGCAACTTGGGGAGAGAGGTACTTTTATCATCCACGGTAGTTTTTGTTTTTGTTTTTGTTTTTGTTTTTGAGTTGGAGTCTATCTCTACTTCCCAGGCTAGAGTGCAATGGTGCAATCTTCGCTCACTGCAACCTCCACCTCCCAGGTTCAAGCAATCCTCCTGCCTCAGCCTCCCCAGTATCTGAGATTATAGGTGCCTGCCACCATGCCCAGCCAATTTTTGTATTTTTAATAGAGATTGGGTTTCACTATATTGGTCAGGCTGGTCTCAAACTCCTGACCTCAGGTGATTCAGCCTCCCAAAGTGCTGGGATTACAGGCTCAGTGAGTCACTGCATCTGGCCCATCACGAAAACAGAGGCTCAGAGAGGTTAAGCAAGTTGCCTGAGGTTACACAGCTAGAAAAGGTCAAGCCCAGGTCTGCATCTCCCTCCACAGCAGATTATGTACTTCTTCCTACCAGTTTTTCATTTCCAGGAAAATTGGCATGAGCCACCGAGCCCAGCCTGCCTGCAGTTTTTACAGCCCACACTCAGCCCCTTACCTGCTGGACGGTGGCTTCTATATGTTTTGCACTGTTCTGAGCCTATTTCTTCATCTCTATGGTGGGGATGATGACACTCACCTCACAGTGTCATGCAGAGGCTTGCTGGGTGCTCAGGACTCATATCTGGGACAGCAGCTGAAATCTCAGCTCTGAGGCAATGATGGGGGCGGATTGTGCAAATGCTGTTTGGGAAGAATGTGTGAGTCGAGTTCATGAACTGGGGCGGTGTCAGCAAGGATGAGGGTGGCAGGCTGCAAACCCCAGAGCAAGACATTACTTGCAAGGGGAGCATTTACATCCTATGCAAGATTTCTGGGCATCAGGATGGGCAAAGGTGAGGGCAAAGGGATAATTCCCAGTTCCAGGAAGGACCTGCATGAAGCTCAAAAGTCAGCAGGATGGTTTGACCCACATGGGACACTGGCCCATGGAGAGAGGGGTGGGTAGGGGCGTTTCCCAGCATCTATACTGCAGCATCACAGTTAGATACTCCCATCTGCTAACAGCCCTTTCCCGTCAGACCCACAGGTGGGAAAGGCTACCCACAATTGCTGGCATGTGGATACTATGCTAGCTGTCCTTTGAAGTTTCCCTGCTAGCTGCCTGCACCTTTGCAAACACAATTAATTCCTGTTATTTACAGTAATGTTCTATAAAGCCACCACGCAAACTGAATTGGCAAATACTGAACCATGGCTCATCGGGAAATAAAGCGTTAGGTTTCTGCAAGCCTCTGGTCACAGCACTTTTGTCAACAAATCAAGACATAACCTTGTTTTATGTGTTTCTATTTAAAGACACCTTATTTGGCCAGGCACGGTGGCTCATGCCAGTCATCCCAGCACTTTGGGAGGCCGAGGGGGACGGCCAGTTCACTTGAGGTCGGAAGTTGAAGACCAGCCTAGTTAATATGGTGAAACCCTGTTTCTACTAAAAATACACACACACACACACACACACACACACACACAATTAGCCGGACATGGTGTCATGTGCCTGTAATCCCAGCTACTCGGGAGGCTGAGGCAGGAGAATCACTTGAACCTGGGAGGCGGAGATTGTAGTGCGCCAAGATCATGCCATTGCACTCCAATTTGGGCAACAAGAGCAGAACTCCGTCTCAAAAAACAAAAACAACAAAAACAAAAAGCACCTTATTTAATATATGTGATGGATTCATGCACATGGAGGTCATGGCCAGCAGCACTGTAACACATGCCAGAATGAAGTTTATCTAACACATATACTTCAGCACTAACCCCTGGAAGTCATTTCAAACAGCAAAATCACCAAAAAAAAAAAGGCAAAATATGCAAAAACAAAAACAAAAACAAAACAAAAGAGAGAGATGCTAAATAGGCTGCAACAAGGACACTGGTTTACAGTAAGAGAGCTGGCACAAAAAGGCAGCATCACCTCATTTGACCTCAGCAGAGCAATGTGCGCATCAGGTGGCTAAAAACGTTTCCGCAGCTCTGTGCATGCCTGCAAATGATCGTGAAAGCACTACAAATACTGATTTTGAAGTTACAAATAAATTTTGGTAAGTGAATTAGCAAGTGAATTCTGGGATAATGAGGATCAACTGTGGTCTTTTTCTTTAACTTCTTTCTTTCCCCCCCATCTTTTTTTTTTGAGACAGAGTCTCACTCTGTCACCCAGGCTAGAGTGCAGCAGGGCGATCTCAGCTCACTACAACATCCACCTCTGGGGTTCAAGCGATTCTCTTGCCTCAACCTTCCCTAGTAGCTGGGACTACAGGCGGCTGCTACCATGCCTGGCTAAGTTTAGTATTTTTAGTAGAGGCAGGGTTTCACCATGTTGGCCAGGCTGGTCTTGAACTCCAGACATCAAATGATCCACCCTCCTCAGCCTCCCAAAGTACTGGGATTATGGGTGTGAACCACTGCATCCGGCCTATATCTTCTTTCAATTGGAGTGTGCTATTTCTTGTTGATATCCTGATTGGTACTGGGAAGAACTGCTTGAAGAACAGTTTATGTGGCAGCCTGAGCCCCAGGGAGTGCCTGTAATTCCCTGACTGTAGAGTCTGTCTTGAGATAAGGGAGTTGGCTGTGATACACAATGCTTCTGACTCAGCCCAATGGAGCTGAGCCCCAGCCGAACTCCTACCCAGCTCTGCCATCCTGGATGCCTTTCATGCATGAACTCATCTGTCCTTACTACTACCATTTGAAGTGCTGACATGCTCCTCATTTTACAGGTTAGAGAGACTAAGGCCAGAGAGGGACAGTGAGGGTGTGTGTGATGGGGGAAGAAAGGGGTTGAGGGGACTTATTGGAGAGCCATCTGTGCCTCAACAGATGGCTCTCTTTTTTGCCCATGCATTTTCTGTCCGATGGCTATAATTTACCCAATCTCCATTCTGCTGTTTTGGAGACTCATTCAGATCCTGGTCCCTGTGTGAAATGTGGAGCAAGACACGTTCAGATCCTGCTTTACCCATCTCTGTCTGTGTAACCTGGGAAAATGAGGAGAATGAGCTTCATTTTCTTCTCTGCAAAATGTTGGTGCTTGGGTCCATATGATTGGCTGCTTTGCCAGGAAGATACCAACATGTGTGAGGGCCATTCCTGGCATGTGCACTGTCAGCTCCATAATGGAGGGACACATCCTCGCTGTATTCCTGGCACCTAGCAGTTGCTTAGGAGACATCTGTAGCTGTAATGAACATTCCTTCTGTATGTGTGCAGCACCCTGGATCTTTCTGGGAAGAGCAGATAATAATCACAGTTCAGTGTGAGGGGTCCTGTGATGGCAGAGTGTCCAAGAGTCTACTGGAGTACCTAGGAGGACCTGAACCAGAGCCACACCCAGATGGATGATATTAGCTGCACCGGATCAACCTGTGACCTCCCTGAGGGCAGGGACCACATCAGCCCTGCTCACTGCTTTATATTCTCCGTGCCAGGCTCAGGACCAGACCCTGCCGGGGTAGGACAGAGTAGAGCTCCTAGAAGTTCTGCTTAGAGTGCAGACTCTTGAGCTTTGGTACTTCCTGTGTGACCTTGGGCGAGCCGCACAGCCTTTCTGTGCCTCAGTTTCCTCAACTGTAGAATGGAGATGCTAATAATAATAGCTCAGCTGCCTTGAGGGTATACTATGCAGACATCATACTACAGACCTTTCATGCATAAACTCACCTGTCCTCCAGCCATCATTTTTCTTTCTTTCTTTTTTTTTTTTTTTTTTTTTTTGAGATGGAGTCTCATTCTTGTCACCCAGGCTGGAGTGCAGTGGTCCATCTCAGCTTACTGCAACCTCTGCCTCCTGGGTTCAAGCGATTCTCCTGTCTCAGCCTCCCTAGTAGCTGGGATTACAGACACAGGCCACTACACACGGCTAATTTATATATTTTTAGTAGAGACGGGGTTTCACCATGTTGGCCAGGCTGGTCTCGAAATCTTGACCTCAGGTCATCCGCCCACCTTAGCCTCCCAAAGTGCTGGGATTACAGGCGTGAGCCACTGCGCCCCACCTACAATCACCATTTAAAGTGGGTGCTGTCACGAAGGCCAGAGAGGGACAGTGACTTGCCCAAGGCTACACAGCTTGAAACCGGGAAGCTGGGATTTAAATCCCTGCCAGCTGGCACCCAAATCCATCCTGTTAACTATCAGGATATGCTGCCCATATCGTGTCCTAGGGTAAGTGGTTGACATACAGTAGGTGCCTAATACATGATAATTATTGTTATTTTTAATTATAATTCTCCTAGAGGGCGGTTGGAGGGAGGGTGCGTCAGGGAAGAGGGAGGGCCATCGGGCTGTGTCTGCTCTCAGAAGTTCCAGCCAGCATCCAACCAGCCGGCTGGGGCGGGGGACGCTGGGGTGACTAGGGGTCGGCGCTGCTTTTGCTGCGCGGCGGCGGTGGCGAAGATGGGTCCCAGTCCTTAACCAGGCGCTGCGCCTGCTCGAAGCAAACGCGCGGATGCCGCTGGCGCAGGCGCAGGCGCACCACGCTGTGGTCCACCTCAAGCCCGATGTTCTTGCAGTTGAGGCCCCAGGTGAGGCTCCTGTGCGTGGCCAGCAGCTTGTCCAGGTTCTTTTCCACATGCGTGATGTGGCGCTGCACCTTGTTGGTGCCCTGGGGAGGGCGCAAGGCAGACCCATGAGCCAGAGCCGAGGGCAGGGAGCTACTTGGGGTGGGCAGGCGCACCTGTGCCAGGTGCATGTGTAAGGAACATAGCTAAGGAGGGGAACACATTTTGGTGGGCCGGGTGTGCCTGTAGAAAAAAAAAAAAACCGAGACAGGGCGTGCAGAGGGAGCGGAATGCATCTTGTCAAGGTGTTTAGGAAGGAGCCTCCTTAGGAGGGGTGCTTAATAATAACAGCTCAGGGCCAGGCTCGGTGGCTCATGCCTGTAATCCCAGCACTTTGGGAGGTCGAGAGGGGTGGATCACATGAGGTCAGGAGTTCGAGACCAGTCTGGCCAACATAGCGAAACTCTGTCTCTACTAAAAATACAAAAATTAGCTGGGCGTGGTGGCACGTGCCTGTAGTCCCAGCTACTCGGGAGGCTGAGGCAGGAGAATCGCTTGAACCCAGGAAGTGGAGGTTGCAGGGAGCCGAGATCGTGCCACTGCACTCCAGCCTGGGCAACAGAGTGAGACTCCGTCTCTAATAATAATAACAACAACAACTAGGATGCTTTGAGGGTATTCTATGCAGGCACCATGCTACATGCCTTTCATGCTTGAACTCATCAGTCCCCACCACCACCATTTGAAGTGGGTGCTGACATGCTCCTCATTTTACAGGTTAGAGAGACTAAGGGCAGAGAGGGACAGTGAGGGTGTGTGTGAGCAGAAAGGACGGGGGTTGAGGGGACTTATTTGAGCCAGGTGTGGGTACTGAAGCCCCCCTACCCCACTTGGTGGCAGGAGTTGAAGGACTGGCCGACTTGGGTGTGTGTATGTCGGGGGGGGGTTCTTACCTGGTACAGGTGTGCTTGAAGAAGGAGCCTTACCATTGGCGGGGCTGTGGCTAGAAGGGTATGGGGAAGGAGTTTACCTGTGCGAGGCGTGCAGCCTCAGGGAGTTGGGTGCCCACGTGTCTCTGGTACATGCGAACCAGGGGTCTGTCCAGCTTTTCTCCAGTCTCCAGGTGACCTTTCCACAGAGGACCCTGGCGGAGTGTGGTGTGCAGAGCATTGAAAAGCAGCCTGCACCCACCGACACCCCTGCCTCCATCCCCGAAGGCTCTCACGCTGAAATGTACCTTGATGAGACCGCAGGTGGTGTACATCTCTTGCTTGTATTTCGTGCATCGGTGGATAGTTCCCCTCATCAGTCCTAATGTCATATTTAATCTTTCCTGGGGGCCGGGGATCACAGGGGGGTCACGCTGGCTCCCAGTCCCCCTCTCCTCTCCGGTCCCACCCTCGCCCGCAGCCGCGGGCAATGCGCTCACCTTCAGCTCCAAGGTCTCGCTGGCCTTCTGTGCCAGCGAGGTGCACACGCCGTCGCTTATCTGCAGCTGTTGCTTCCCGACGTCCGCCTCGTTCTTTGCCATTTCCACCAAGGTGTCCTTGGACTCGACCAACAACCGCTTGGCTTCGTTTAGCACCGCGGCACACGCTGCAAATTGCCCAGGACGCACGTGGGGGCACCAAGCCCTCGGTTCCCAGACCCCCTGTCCCTCTCTCTATTCTCAGGTGGTGGTGGGCCTTGGGCGAGGGGGCTTTATTCAAGGACTGAGAGAAAGTCCAGGGGGCGTGGGGGATGGTGTAAGTAAGTAGCGTCTTGGGTTGATTTCCTTAGAAGCAGAGCCTGTGAGTGACTGAGTCCTCCCGCAAGTGTGGGCAGGAGAGCGCAGGGGGAAAAGCTGAATGACAACATGTGTTCAGCAAGATAAGTTTTCAGCTCTCCCATTCGCTGTAGGGCTATTTCCCAGGAAGGGGACAGCTAAGTGGGCGAGGGGTTGCACTGATAGTCAAGGGGGTCTGGGTGGGCACCAATGCTACCCAGTATGGTGAACTCCTACCTGGGGTATAGGTGAACTCCTACCTGGGGTATAGGTGCCCACAGGGTCTGGAGGAGGTGTTTTTTGACCCTGCGTGCGTGGGGTGGGGGCCCGGGAGAGGTTCACCCATGAGTGGCGTCCGGCCTGCTCCAGAACCTTGTCCAGAGGCTGGTTCATCAGGTCCACGGCTTGGAGCCGCTCCTTGAAGCAGAAGGCCAGGGTGTCTCGGCAGGAGGCCAGGGTCTGGGTGGGGTAGGGAGGAAGAGAAGGCAGAGTGAACTGGGAGGTTCACTGGATGAAAGCGATTTCTTTGCTTTCATTTGCTGCAGGCTTGAGCCTTACAGACTGTAAAGCATCTCTACCTCTGAACGGAAACTGACCCTCTCTCTCTTTTTTTTTTAAGAGACAAAATCTCAGAGATCCAAGATGGCCGGTTAGCAGCAGCTCAGGATTGTAGCTCCCAGTGAAAGCGCAGACAGCGAGTGGATGCCGCACTTTCGGATGAATTTTTGTTGCCCACAGACCAGGAGATTCCCGGCGGAGGAGCCACACGGGTCACCAGCGCGACTCTTTTGACTGGCGTGGCTATTTTGCCAGCGCCCCGGCACGGCACTTCTCAGTGCGGAGTATGTGGGATGGGGTGCCCTTAGAGTCGGGCTTGGCTGGTCCCATTCCCACAAGGAGAACAGCAATTGGAAGCCCTGAGGACTGAGAGTTTCACAGCAAGCACAGCCGAACCCGGGAAGGTCCAGCTCTGTGGGGAAGGGGCATCCGCCAAAGGAAAACTAAGAAACAGAAAAAACTTCATCACCGGGCGGAGAGATCCAAGATGGC